>VMDO01004837.1:0-21774 GCA_007922755.1 Pedetes capensis | reverse complement strand
ACTATAAAGAGACCTGTAATAAAAGCCAGTATAATATACATGCATCTGTAGGAATTCAGGATGAACTAACCTCTTGAATGCCCAAACACCAGAGTACAAGGTAACCAAATTATTTGACTCAAACTATCTATTTACACAAGTTACACAAAGACTTTACCAGTATCCTCCTCTGGCATCACTCTATCTGATCCATTGGATAAATTTGGTTACATTGATACCATCTTGCTACACTGTGGTAGAAACTGAGATCATAAAAATGAGTCATTCTGGGTTCTCAGATTTTAGACGTTTTATTGACACAGAAGACTTGTTTGTAGGAAATGAACACTACGGAAAAATCCTGAGAAAACGTATATTGCAATAAATCCTGAGCCTAGTGTTTTGATGATCAAGGAACAATCTGACCACTTTGCAGTACATGCCCAAAAGAAGGGAAAGCAGGGACTCGGATGGATATTTGTATACCTATGCTTATAGTAGCATTATTCAGCAGTCAAAAAATAGAAGCCACCCAAGCAGCCATCAGCAGATGAATGGACAAACAGAACGGAGCACACACAGAGGATCCTCCGCCTCCAACAGGATTATGCCCCTATAAACCCACTGTAAACTGAGAATATAGTAAGTGGAAAATGTATGTGATCCAGCTATCCTACCAAACTTACCAACAAAGCACGCGGTAAAGTGTCGTTTGTTACTAGCGCAGGGCAAGACAGAAATTCAAAATTTGAAGTACAGTTTCTACTGAATGTTTATTGCGCTCACACCATCATAGAAACTGTAAATCCAACCACTGTAAACTGGAGAGTGTCTGCACATTCAATGGAAGGGAACTGACGTATGATGTGATATAAATGAACACTGAAAGTAGAATGCTAAGTGAAACACGCCAGACGCAAAAGACAAATGTTGTATGATTCCACTTAAATGAGGTTCCTAAGGTGGCCAAAATAGTGCCGGGCGTGGTGGCACACACCTGTAATCCCAGCGACTCCGAAGGCAGAGCCGGGAGGATCACAAGTTCGAGACCAGAGGCAGTCTGTGTAATTTAGCAAGACCCTGTCTCAAAAAGTAAGAAAATGGGCTGGAGGTGCAGCTCAGTGGTCCAGCACTTGCAAAGCATGCAGGCACAGGCCCTGGGTTCAACCCCCAGTAGTACAAAAAAGAAAAAAAAAAAAAAAAAAAGGTAGTCAAATTCATATACAAGGAAAGTGTAATAGTGGGAGAGAGGAAGGGGAGAATGAGAATTAGTGTTCAAATGGGTACAGTTTTAGTTGGGGAAGACGTAGGGTGGTAATGATTGCAAAACAATGTGAATGTCCTCAGTGCAACTGAACTGTACACTTAAAATGGCTAAAATGTTAACTGTTATGTATATTCTACCCCATTTTTAAAAAGTATATCTGAAATATTAGATAACCAGAGGTCATCTGAACATTCAAAGTTAGGCAGAGCTTCACTCCCTCCACAAGTATTAACTGAGGATTTACTGCCTGTTATGCAAAGTTTTGCCTGAAATCCATTTAGAATAACAGTGTAATACAAAGACCCTGAACAAGAGGACTGAACTCAAGCCATGATTCAACCCAGGCTCTGCCACATCTAGATTCACAATTTAGGGCAATAATCACCGAGTCTTAGCTTCCTTGTCTGTAAAATAAGTACAGTACTGTGTTTATTACAGTGAGGATTAAATAAGAATATATAAAGAACTTGACACGTCTTGGTGTATAATAATGAGGCACTTAATAAATGTTTCCTTTATGTCCTTTACCACAGGTAAGCATGTTAAGTAAGAGAATGTCTATGAAAACATATTTGCTTGCTCAAATGATGTAAGTATCTTACATATCAGACAGTAACAGAGAATAAAATAAAATCTCAATGCTATAAAATTATCTTCCCTAGAAAGTAGCACTGTCCTACAAGTATCACCTGCTATATAACACTGCAAAAAAAAAAAAAAAATCACTATCCAATAAGAATCATGAGCCACAGCAAAATAAAATGTGTTCTGAAACCAAGTCAATAAAGCTTAACTACACCAAAACAACCTAGGTATACAACTCATACAAGAGCCACAGGCATAACACGGTCCTCAGAACCAGACCCTTAATGATGAGATGGTAGCACAGGAAGAAAACCCTTACTAAAACAATTGCAAGAAAAGGTCTTTTATCCCTCATTAAAATTGACTACTTTGTCTTTTCTTAAAAGAGTATTCTGGTGCCAGAAGCCACAAACTCAAGTTACCAAAGTCAATGTTTGTAGCGAACATATTAAAAGTATTTTTATCTATTCAGATTTATAAAATATGCTCCAAAATGAAGTTTTGAAGTAATTCTATGAGCACGTACATTGTACATATCACACATAACATACAGGGTGGACAGAGAAGACTCTTTGCAAGACACACAGATTATTCCAGAACCCAGTTTCCAAAGATATGAATAACAGTGAAAATTACTATGAGCTAGAAGGCTCATGGAGAGTTCGTCTTCTAATCAATTATCTGAGCGACAGGTCTGAGTGGGCATTTTTACTTAAAAAAATTCATGTTTACACCAATACATTTCTAACTGGGTTAACTTCTTTAAGAGCACATTCCTTAAAACATTTTCCAAGTTGCTGAACTCCTAACTTGAGTTCTTTTTCTGCTACCTGTGCTGCTTCTGAAAACAAGTCCCAAGGAGATTAAGTGACAATCAAGACGGAAAAGACTCAGAAAACTCAAGACAGAAGCTCAGCCTCCCAAGTTAAGACTCTTGCATCAGATGATTTTCAAAACCCAGCATCATAGGAATACGTTAAGACTCATCGCATCTATCAGTGAACTTATCCCTGCGGACCACAACTTTCCTCACAAAAGCAATGACTGACCACTGCAACCCCAGGGCTCCCCACGCATCCGTCACTGCACACCTTCAGGATTGGCTCAGTCCCGCAGGCAAAACGGTCAGGACAGCTCCGCTCTTCTACACGATCCCCGTGGATCTACAGCGTGCACTGATTTGCCCCAATTAAACCCCCCCCCCCCCCCGGGCCAGGCTCCTTCGCAGGACCAGGCAATCCCGGCACCAACCCATCCGAGGGGAGGGGCAGGAAGATGGCCTCGGCCGCCCGCCCCCTGGGGCCAGGCCTGGTCACCTGCCAATCACCACGCGCAGTCCACCCGGGGAGGGACCCACGACTCGCACTCCCCCGCCAGCACCGACCCCGAGCCTCGGTCCCCGGGGCCCTGATCGGTGTTCACGGGGACGGCGCGGTGACCATCACAGCAGGCCTGGCCAGCTCGCGGGACGCCGGCCCGCGCGGGCACCCCCGGGGATCCGCACCGCGCGCGTGCGGGGCCCCCGACCTGTCAAAAGCTCCGCGTCCGGGCTGCGGCGGGAGGCGCGCGCACCGGCGTGGGGGCCGAGCGAGGTCCCCGCGCCGCCTAGGAAAGGGGCGCCGGGCCGGCCGCGCGCGGGGCAGACCTGGGGGACCCCGGGCCGCAGGCCGCGCCATCTGCCCGCCGGGGCCCCGCGTCGCGGCCTGCGGCGGGCGGGCGGGCGGCGCCGCGCGGCCCCTGGACCCACGCTGGCCTGGCGCGGAGGCGGGACGCAGCCCGGGCGGAGCCGCCCCCTCCCCGGACACAAAGCGGCCCCGCGCCGAGCCCGCCTCACCTGCAGCAGCGGACGCCGCGAGCCTTCCAGAACCATCGGACCCCGCTCCGGCGCGCGCGTCACAGCCCAGGCCTCCCGGTGCCGCCCGGCGCCGCCGCCGCCGCCGCCATTTCCTGCCGCTCGCCGCCGCCTCGTCCCCGCTGTCAGGTTACTCCATTCACCTGGGCCCGAAGCCGCCTGCGCCGCGCCGCGCCGCGCCTCGACCCCTCCCGCCGGCGCCTGCGGAGACTGCGCAGCGCCCGGCTCGCCCGCAGCCCGCGCCCGGCCCACGGCAGCGGCGCACGGCGGCTTGGAGAATCCCACCAGCGCCGCGCCGCCGCTCCGCGCCCCCACGCTCCGCTCGCCCCGCGGCCGCTTGAGAGCGAGCCTGTGATTGGACGGAGCGCCGCGGTGAAAGGTTAATCCTGGCCCCCCAGCCACTCAGGAGCGGGGAGACAGCGGGCGCCGGCCCGGAGACGGAGGCGGCGTTGGCGGCCTAGCGCAAGGACCAGAGCCGCGGCGTAGAGCAACCCGCTGCCCTGCGCCCTGGCGGCGGCCCCGCGGCCGCGTGTCAAGCCGCGGTGCCCGCTTGGCCTAGCGGACTCGCCGGCCTCCATTGTGGTACCCTCCTCTCCCTTCGCGAGGCCCTTGCCCGGCGGTGGCTCCCTGCAGAGCTGGCCGCTGTGACCATCGCCTTTTCAAAGGACAGTCCCGGTCACTGCTGCTCCCGGCGATGGCGGTGTCGGGGCTTCTGCACTTGGGGGGATAGCAAACATCCGCCAGAACTCGGATACCCACATGATGAGGAATGGACGGTGGCCCCACACGTGATAGATCGGAACCCTCCACCACACCTGGTAGCTGTGAATTCAGTCATCAGTCAATGCCAAGTGCCTCGGCTTAATAAAGAAAACCGTCTTAATTTGTCCAAAATGTGGGCCTCGCTTCCAGAAGATTCCCCCGGTAGACTGATTTACTCCAGGTGGGGGATGCTAACGACAAGTGGGCTTCTTCCCGTGACAGCACTTAGCACCCGGTATGACCAACAGATCTGTCCTAGATCTGTGCAACCAGAGTGCTCCTTGGAAGGAAGGATGGCTAGACTGCGTCTTAAGTATTTTGGACATGTAGTCAGGAGAGATCAATCCCTGGAGAAAGACATCATGTTTGCGAGAGTGGCAGGTCAACGAACAAAAGGAAAACCCTCCACCAGGTGAATTGACACAGTGTCTGCAACAATGGGCTTAAACATAAATGAGATCGTGTGCCTGGCACAGAATCGAGAAGTATTTCGATGTGGTGTACATAGGGTCTCTATGAGTCGGACTCAACTGGATGGATGGCACCTAACGACGACAACAACAAGGAGCTGACTGCTGTGCGCTACCCTCCTCATCCAATAGTCCCATGAGGCTGCGGAGGACTTAAAATGTAACTAGTCAGAATTAAGGCGTATGTTTTCTTTACCAAAAAGGAATGTAAAACATCTCGCTAGTAATTTTTTTTTTTCTTAGAAGTTGAAATGGTATTTTTGATATAGTGGAGTAAATACTGGCTTCAACTGGTTTTGTTGGTGGAGGGAGTTTTTTTGGGGGGAGGATCGTGTAATGTAAGTACTAGAAAATTTTACACTTCTTGTGGCTAGCATTGTCACTATTAGACAGGCCGATCTAGAGCCTACAAGCCTGTGATCCTAATGTGGACCCTTGAGGTGGGTGCTGAAATTGTTCCCCATTTTAACAGGTGAAGAAATTGCATAATTTCTAACGTCAGCAGCTAATAAATGAACAACTGAGATTTGAACTGTAATCTGAGTTTGGGGCTGCTGTGCTCAGTCGCTACTGTGCTCAAATTTTGGTCATATATTGGTCATAAAGTGGCTTGAAGTTTCACCTAAACAGAATCATGCATGCAGCCATAGCTCTGTAGCATTTGATCCCGCCAGATCTCGGAAGCTAAGCAGGGTCATGCCTGGTTAGTACTTGGATGGGAGACAGCCTGGGAACACCAGTTACAGTAGGCTTGGGAGACGGACTGGCAACCCACACCCAAAAAATCAATCCGCCATTGAAAACCCTATGAACAGCAGAGAAGCACTGACAATAGTGTTTCCCCATTATACGCAGGGTTGCTATGAGTCCGATACTGACTTGATGGCACCTAACAACAACAACAGATGCTTTTGGCAGATACACATATACAAACAATGGTTTCTTATATGTCAAGCACTGTGGGGAATAGATCTTCCAAGTAAAGAGGTAAAAGGTTTCTGGAGATAATTTTTTAAGAGCAGAATGGCATTTTGGTATGGGGGTACCCTGGGGTACACTGGGAATGGAAATGTGGGGGCAAGTAAAACTCATCCTCTCTTGTTGTCCCTCCACCACCTGTTAAGACCAGCTAGGCTTCTCGGTTAATAGAGTTGTCCAACTTTCTTTGATTTTTTTTTTTTAAACTGTACATAAGGTTCAGCTTTCAAGAATGCTTAATATAAAACATGAGCTTGGACCATAATATCAAATGTTGAAATCACAAAAGATCAAAATTACCTAAAGTCTAAAGTCCCAAAAGATCAAAGTCCCCAAAATATAATTCTAGAAACAATAATTTAAAAATGTTAAAGACATTTACTTTCTTTCTTTCTTTCTTTCTTTTTTTTTTTTTTTTTTTTTTTTTTTTTTTTTTTTTTTTTTTTTTGAGGTTGGGTCTTAGTCTGTAGCTGACGCTGACCTGGAACTCACTATGTTGACCAGGCTGACCTCCAACTTGAGTTGTTTCTACTGGTTCAGCCTCTTCAGTGCTGGGATTACAAGCATGAACCAACACACTCGCTTTGTTTATTTACATTTTAAAAGGGGATTTATTTGATCAACATGAAAATATGACGGAACGCTTTATAGGCTACTTTACACAGTCAAATAGCAATAATATACATATTTTTGCAAGCATAAACTCAAAACTATTGAGTCATACAGCTGTAACAGTTATGAGTAGACCATATTCATAAAGAAGTAGGTCAAAAAGTGAAATGTATAAAATGACTATCACTATGGGTGGTAAATGTGTGCACACCTACCTTTATACCTTCAGTCATCTGAAACATGATAATGGCCAACATAAGTCTTTTGATGAGATTGATCAAACATGGCAGTGGGGCTGGGCATGGTGGTGTACCTCTGTGATCCTAGCACTTGGGATGCTGAGGCAGAGGATCAGAAGGCCAGCCTGGGCTGTACAGCTCCATGGTGAGTTTGAGATCACCTTGGGCTATATGAGAGATGCTGTCTCAAAACAAACAACAACAAAACCCCGCAAGTGTCACCTCTATATTTGGTCCCCTCAGAAGCCCAGATCTCAAAGAACATCATCTTTCATAAATGCAACTGTGTGAGAAGACTCTCCCTACCTATTCCACTCAGACCCACACTCTGGAACTCCTTTAGAAACGCCCTCACTGGTACACCCAAAATAATGCTTTACTAGGTTTCTGGGAGAAGGACCCAGCAACCCACTCCCGAAAAGCAATCTGCCATTGAAAACCTTATGAATAGCAGAGAAGCACTGACAAGTGTTTCACCTGTTGTACATAGGGTCGCTATGAGTCGGACACTGACTCGACAGCACCTAACAACAACAACAACAAGGTTTCTAGGTTTTTATTCCACCTAACATGATGCAGCTATCTTGCCAACAATCCAAATGCACCAATCTCCTTCCTCAAATTCAGCCTTCTAGTCCTCTTCTGTAGCCTTTTTTTCAAAGAGAATTGCAGTTTTCAGGATTTCAACAATCAGTATTATGTTTCAGGATTGTGAGTTTTAGTATTTTAGAGTTTATAGATTTTAATCTTTTTGGATTTCAAGGTTCAAAATTATAGCATGTCGGATTGTGTCTTTCAGAATTATAATCAGCATCCATGAAAAATACATAGTAAAAAAAGAAAAGTCTCTCCCACGACTCCTGTCCTCATGCCCCAACAGATAACCACGATTTCTTGCTCATTCTTCAAAATTTTCATGCGTATGCAGCCAAGACAGCTATTAATTCTTTGTGTTTCTCATTTACAAAAATGTCAGCATCCCATATGCATTGACTATTCCTTGCTTTTTAAGTACAGTAGATCCAGAAGATATGTCTATAGCAATACAGACAGAGCTCCTCACTGTCTTTTTCAATCCACACAACATTCTGTTTCGGTGATATCCCACGATTTACCAATTCTCTATTGATAGACTTCCAGTCTTTCGGAATTAAACACTGATCCATTTGAAACTGATTCTGTGTACAGGATGAGACACAGGTCCAAATTATTTTCTTTTCCAGACACCTGCACAGTTGCCCATTCACTTACCGGCCATTGGCTGAATAGTGCACTTCTGGACCCTCGCTATTCCAGTGGTTTATTCATGCTCCAGTTGCTGGTTTGTTTTCAATCTGGAGATATAAAATCTTGTCAGAGATAGAGTTTCAGCCTTTGTTTGGATCACTAAGAATCTTAGAGCTGATATTTCAGCCCACATGAAGCAACGAGACAAGGCCATGTGGTATACGTTTTCTGCGGGCTAATTTTTTCTTTTTTTCCCTTAGAAATCTGTAAGTCCACACTGATACAAAAATGAAAAAAATAAGTGGGGAGAAGCCCAAGACAGAAAGTGAGCCCCACACCCACACTGTGCCTAGTTATAAATAACTAGGGGGCTCAACTCAGGGCCTTGCAAATGCTAGGCAAGTGCTCTGCAACTGACCTGCACCCCTACCCCCCCCCTTTTTTTTTATTTTGGGACAGGGTATCACTAAGTTGTACCAGGCTGCTTCTGGCCTCAAACTTGCAATCCTCCTGCCTCAGCCTCCCGAGTCACTGAGATTACAGGCATGCACTACACTGCTTGCTGTTTTTGTTTTGTTTCTAATGAAATAATGAAAATAGCTAAGCATAAACTTTATTCAAATGGCCTTTTCACTTAGGAAAAAAGGTAGAGCGCCAGGCGCGGTGGCGCACACCTGTAATCCCAGCGGCTTGGGAGGCGGAGGCAGGAGGATCACAAGTTCGAGACCAGAGGCAGTCTGCATAACTTAGTGAGACCTAGTGAGACAGTGAAACTGTCTCAAAAAGTAAAAAAATGGGCTGGGCGTGCAGCTCAGTGGTCCAGTACTTGCAGAGCATGCAAGCGCGAGGCCCTGGGTTCAACCCCCAGTACCACAAAATAAACATAAATAAATAAATAAATAAATAAATATAGAAAGGAAGGAAGAAAGAAAGAAAGGAAGGAAGGAAAGAAGGAAGGAAAAACTAATAATAAACCAGCCAGGCTCATTCAGTATCTTTTTCACTGCTCCAGAGCACAAACATATCATGCTTCTCTTTAGACATGTGTAAAATTAACTTTAGATTTGTGTAAAATTATTTCTTGGCATCTTCTTTTTCAGGGCGACTTAGACTTCTACTTCAGTCCGTGACCTCTGTCCTCAGTCCAGGATTGAATCCTTGAGGGTTGTGACCTTCAAACCATGTGGTATTTTACCAGAATGTTATTTAAAACTATTTTCTGCTTTTCATAGTACCCCGGCAAACCTCCTATAGAATTTCAGTACCTTTTCACGACCAAAGGGAAAATAAAACAACAGCAGATTAGAGCCGTGTGGTAACCACATCTGCGCCACAGTATTTCATTAACTTTCCTCCTCAGTTGGAAGACAACAATTTTCCTATGTCTTAGCATCAGGTCTTTTTCATTAAAAACAAAAAATCGTTTTTTGTTGTTAGGTGCTATTGAGTCAGGTGAGACCCATAGCGACCATAGGATTGAACTGTCAATCAGTCAACAATGGGCATCCAGGGCCGGGCGTGGTGGTGCACACCTGCAATCCCAGTGCCTCAGGAGGTGGAGGCAGGAGGATCGCAAGTTCGAGACCAGAGGCAGTCTGTGTAACTTAGCGAGACCCTGTCTCAAAAAGTAAAAAAATGGGCTGGGGGTGCAGCTCAGTTGGTCCAGCACTTGTAAAGCATGCAAGCGCAAGGCCCTGGGTTCAACCCCCAGTACCACAAAAAAAAATAAATAAAAAACAATGCGCATCCAGCATTTTCTACTACAAAGCTTGGAATGACAACACCAAGTCTGCCAACGTTTTAATGCGATTGCACAGAACTCCAGATTTTGAACCTGACTTTTCATCAGCTCTGTCCTTTATTCCTCCACTCTTCACTACCATTCACCAGCCTGTTTTCCTGGGCGTGTGAAACTTCTCAGGGCTTCTTTCACTAAGTTCTCCCATGCTGAGCTTTCTTCCCTGCAGTTCTGTAGCATTTCCTCCATATGATCTCAGCCAGGAAAATCAGAACAAGGTGACTGCCAGGGTTACCCATGGGGCCATCCAGGGCCTGGGTGGGGGGGGGGGTTCCTGACATGCTGCATGTATCAGTCAGCTCAGCCTCATAACAAAATACCACAGATGGGCTTAAACAATAGAAAGGCATTTTCTCACAGTCCCAAAGGCTTGGAGTTCAACATCCAGCTGTGGGCAGGGTTGGTTTCTTCTGAAGCTTCTCTCCTAGGCTTTCAGGTGGATGCCTTGTCCCTGTGTCCACCCATGGCCTTTTCCCTATGTGCAAATGTCCCTGGTGTCTCTGTGGGTCCAAACTTCTCATAGGGACACCAGCCATATTAGGTAGGGCCACCCTGGACAGCCTCATTTTTATTTAGTCACCTCTTTAAAGGCCCTGTCTCCAGATACAGTCACATTCTGAGATGCTGGGGGTTGGGGCTTCAACATAGGGATTTTATAGGGACATAATTGGCCCAGGACACTGTACAGTGCAATGCTCCTGCCATCACTGGAGTCTCAGGAGACTCCTAACCGACCCTAGAAAGGCATCCTGACCTGAATGCTGGTGGAAGCCACTCCCCCTTGCTTTCTCACTGTCCAATCACGACCTTCCCTCTTACCATGTAATTCAGAGGGAGAAGAGAGGCCGCTGGGTCTCCTAATGTCAAGATCTATCTCTTCCCATATCTGGATCCGCACTTTTCATTTCATATGGCGCATTGCTTCTAGGCTGATTCTGATTGAATCATTCCACTGCACAAACCTTCAGTCGAACCCTAGCCAAGCTTCCTTAGAATGGCATTCAAGGGCCTCCATAACCCAGCCCCTCCTCAGGGTCTGGCCTCGGCTCCTACTCTCACATTCCCTCTGCTCTCGGGTTTTGGTCTCACTGACCTCTTCATGCAACTCGGAAATAACATCCTTTCCCGAGAGAAGATGTTGTTTGGCAACTGTGCTTTGACCTGGTTTATTGGCATGGTTCTTTTATCCATATTTGTTGAGAAGCATCCCTCTCTGCAAAGTTGCTCATCCTTCCGAGCTTCATTAGAGTGCCACCTCCTCTGCTGCCTTCCCTGGCTCCTCTCCAAAGAGAGTCGATGCTCCCTTTTTGGTTTTCTCATAGGAACTTCATCCCTGATTGAGGCACGGATGCCATGGTGTTTACCCTCTCCCCACCTCCCCCCTCAACTGTGCCCCAAAGGCATAGTTGGGGTGTTTGTCTTACTCATCTCTGTGGCTGCAGGGTTCAGCACATGGAGTGAGGGAGAAAGGGACAGAGAGGTGAAGAAAAGGAGAGAAAATAAAAAGAAAGAAAAAGAAGGGAAGAGAAGAATGAGGGAGACCAAAACCTATGTCTATGTGTCTGAGTCCATGGAACTCAGACACACACTCATCCATCAGCCCGCTGCTAAGACACAATCCTCTGTTTAGAGATTAGCTAGGGATGCCTTCTTTAATCTGATTTCAAAGCGAGTGACACAGTGCCCTAACTCACACAGAAGGCGGGGCCCATGTGTTGGTGCAGTACAGTCCACACACACGCACGCACACGCGCGCACACAGTTTTGTGTGTCTGGGTAGCAGGACACCCTCTTCTCACTGTTGTTGTTAGGTGCCGTCGAGTCTCATAGGGTTTTCAGTGGCTGACTGTTTCGGGATTGCCTTGGGAGTGGGTTGCCAGGCCCTTCTCTTCTCCCATTTTTGTGGTGCTGGGAATTGAACTCAGGACCTCAGAGACTGCAGCGCAGCGCTCTACCCACTGAGCTAAATCCCAGCCCGCCCTCTTCTCACTAGGAGGTCTCTTTTCATGATCCCACCCTTGACCGTATGTCCTATTGGACTTCCAGGCACAGACCCCACCCCTAACCTTGGGGTTGGGTGTGTGAAGGCTGAGGCAATTATTGTTTACCACTCTACTGGCCACATGATCCCCACCAGCCAATCAGAATCATTCTCTAGGGTATTTTTTTTTTTCATGCCCAGAACCAGTGAAGATGACCCTTTTTGCTCACCTGTCAGGATGCTGTGTGGTCCTAGCTGCTGATCGTCATGTTTGAAGAGATCGCATTTCAAGAGAAGCAAATGAAGCTGAGAAGCAGAAAAGCAGAGATCAGAGGTAGCCATACCCTCAAAATAACTGAAAAGAGAGCCAGGCGCGGTGGCGCACGCCTGTCATCCCAGCTACTCAGGAGGCGGAGGCAGGAGGATCGCAAGCTCGAGACCAGAGGCAGTCTGCGTAACTTAGCGAGACCCTGTCTCAAAAAGTAAAAAAATGGGCTGGGGGTGCAGCTCAGTTGATCCAGCACTTGCAAAGCATGTGAGCGTGAGGCCCTGGGTTCAACCCCCAGAACTGCAAAAAAAAAAAAAAAAAAAAAAAAACAATAATAATAACTGAAAAGAGAAACTGGTATGTATCTGCCATTGTTTTTTGCAACATTAGTCACAGGAGCCAGAAGGTAGAAACAACCTAGATGACCTTGGATTTGTGAATGGATAAACAAACTGTTATATATTCATACAATGGAGTATTATTCAGCCATAAAAAGGAATGAAATTCTGCTACATCTTACAACATGAATGTTTTTGTTAGGTGTCGTTGAGTCAACTCCAACTCATAGCAGCCCTATGTACAACAGAACAAAACTACCCAACACTGTGCCATGCAGATAATCTTTTTTATGTTTAGGACCGTTGTTGCAAACACTGTGTTAATCCATTTAGTTGAGGGTCTTCCTTTTTCATTGGCCTGCCACTCTCCCAAACATGAAGTCCTTCTTCTGGGAGTAGTCCCTCCTGACAACATATCCAAAAGATGCAGTCTAGCTATCCTTTCTTCCAAGGAGCACTCTGGATGCACTTCTTCTAGGACGGATCTGTTGGTTCTTTTGGCAGTCTACAGTGTATTAAATATTTGTCTCCTGCAGCATAATTCAAAAGCATCATTTCTTCTCCTATCTCCCTTATCCAATGTCCAGCTTTCGTAAATGTATGATGTGACTGAAAATATGGCATGAGTCAGGCGCACCTTTGCCGGGAGCCAAGACCATAAGTAACTTTTTACAAGACACCCTGATGAAAAGGTGCAGGGTGTGGTGAAAATAGCAGATGTTGAGCCACAGGGCATTGTGACCTTTGAATTGAAATTACCATCTGAAAGCGGTTGTTAGGGTTACAGGAGGAGCTGAAGACTTCTGAAGAATCCCCTGGCCCTTGTGACATTCCTGCCCCGCCCCTCTCCCTTTCATGTGTATTTAAACTACAGCAAAAAATTAAAGACTTTGGAGCTTGATCAGACAGCCTGTCTTGCTCTCATCCTTCGTGTCTCTTGTCTCTCTCTCATTCATTTGCCCCCTACTCTAGGTCCCTGTTGAACAGGCCAGCCCCACGGGCCGGGGCACACCTTGGTCTTCAAAGTGACACCCTTACTTTTCAACACTTGAAAGAGGTCTTTTGCAACAGCTTTTCCCAAAGCAATGCATCTTCTAATTTCTTGACTGCTGCTTCCACAGGTGTTGATTATAGAACCAAGTAAAGTAAAATCTTAGACAACTTCAGTCTTTTCTCCATTTATTATGAAGTCCTTACTGACCCAGTTGTAAGGATTTTTGTTTCTTGATGTTGAGGTGCAATCCATATGGAAGGCTGTGTTCTTTGATCTTCATCAGTAAATATTTCAAATCCTCTTCACTTTCAGCAAGCAGAGTTGCGTCATCTGCATGATGTTTGTTGTTAATAAATCTTTCTCCAATCCTGATGCCACTCTCTTCTTCGTAAAGTGCAGCTTCTCAGATTATTTGTTCAGCATAGATTGAAGAGGTGTGGTGAAAGGATACAGCCTTGATGCACACCTTTTGTGACTTTAAACTAAGCAAGCCAAGTACGAAAGAATAGATATCATAGGATTCTACTTATGTGAGGTATCTTGTTGTTAGGTGCCGTCGAGTCGGTATTCTACTCATAGCGAACCTCATAGGGTTTCCAATGGCTGAGTGTTTCGGGATTGCCTTGGGAGTGGATTTCCAGATCCTTCTCCCATTTTTACAGTGCTGGGAATTGAACTTGGAACCTCAGAGACTGCAGCGCAGCGCTCTACCAACTGAGCTAAATCCCAGCCCATGTGAGGTATCTTGAATGGGCAAATTCATCCATATAGAAAGGAGAATGGTAGTTACCAGGGGCTGGAGAGAGGAAGAGATGAGGAATTAGTGTTTAATGCATACAGAGTTTTAATTTGGGATGATGATAAAGTTCTAAAAATGGATAATGGTATTTGTATAACATTGTGAATGTCCTTTATGCCACTGAATTAAACGTTTAAAAATGGTTAAAAAGGGTTAAATATGTGTGTATTTTACTAAGGTAAAAAGCAGAGGGAACAGAAATTGAGGGGTTTGGGGAGGGGCAGGTAGACCAGATTGGCCTTAGCAGAAGGTTCACGAAGGCTGGATCCCAGCACTGGTATGAAGAGAGCTACTTGGGAAGCTGAGAGCATTCACCCCAGGAAGAACTTATGGATACAACTGGGATTCCCAGGAATTATGGGAGAAGGACCAGTGTTTCAGCCAGAAGTCCTGGCAAGGAGATTGCATGTGCATCAGGAGCAGCCACCTTAGAGACTTGCAAAGGAGCCTGGTGTGGTGAGGGGGAAGGGGCGGATGAGACTTGGTAGTGGCAGGAGTGTGTTTGTAGTCCAGAAAGCTGGCCAGGAAGCCGAGGACCTCGCCTCTCCTCCTCCCTGTGATCTGAGCTGCTGAGAGTTGCCCAGGGCTCCAGGCTTTAGCCCCCTCCTGTCATCCTCACCCCAAACCCCAGGGTGGTAATGACTATTACTACTGCATTTTACAGGGGCAGTAAAAGCCAGGGGGATGTTTCAGTGTACCCATGTTTAGCCAGACAGTCCATGGGGAAGTTGAATTTCAAACCCAGACCTCTTCTGACAGCAGAAGATGTGAAGAGTGCAGATTCTCAGCGCACCTTTCAGAGGTTCTGATTGGGAGTCTGGGGTGGGGACTGGGACTCCCCATACATGTGCAGCTCCCAGGTAATTCTGATCCAGGTAGTCTGCTGTGGACCCCAGTAGGAGAAGTTCTCTCTCCCTGGCTCCCAGAGTCCTCTTGGCACCCCAGGGACCCAGGAGAGACAGTGCTCCTGGGAGGTGAATCCAGGGACCCACAGCCATTGTAGCACTGGGCTATCCTTCACCCAAGCAGACATCCCTGGAATCCCTGAGATTAGCAGGCACCAAGTTTGCCCCATGCAGGGGCTCCTGTGGAAAGTTCTGCTCAAAATCCTTGCCCAGGAGCCAGGCACGGTGGCGCATCCCTGTAATCCCAGTGGTTCCGGAGGCGGAAGCAGGAGGATCGCAAGTTCGAGACCAGAGGCAGTCTGCGTAACTTAGAAAGACCCTGTCTCAAAAAGTAAAAAAATAGGCTGGAGGTGCAGCTCAGTGGTCCAGCACTTGCAGAGCATGCAAGCGCAAGGCCCTGGGTTCAACCCTCAGTACCTAAAAAAAAAAAAAAAAAAAAATCCTTGCCCAGCCCATTACAGATTGTTTACACTCCTCTTCCACCCCGCTACTGTTTGCTCCTTAAAGGCCAGAACCGTGTCTGTTAGAGTTCACCTGTCTGTGGAGCTTCCAGCCATGGTGCTTTCACAGACTTGGATCTTCACCAAGCTTGAATACAGTCTACAGTTGTTATTCCATGAGGAAAGAGGGGGCTTGTTTCTGGTGTCACCTCTCCTGCAAGAGAATCTCTTGTCAACCTCTATCTTCCAAACCTCTTTCCAGGGCCGTGTGCAGAAAAGTATGAATCCCACATCTGCAATTAAGGACACATCTTATAATTACTTGGTTGCCCTCTGTCAGCAAGTACAAACTGGCCTGAAACACTGGCAGATTTCCTATAATTTCATTCAGTCGTTGGGAAAAAGAATGCACAGCCGGATGAATTTTATATTTGTAAATTATCATTAGTCTTTCAAGATCAGCCAAGGCAAGCAGGTAACAACCAGTCTTCCACCTTTCCCGGTAAGGCGCTAACCTGGGTTTTGCATGCCAAAGCCCTCTCAGAAAGACTGCCTATCTTCTTGGTTTGCAAACTGTAAATAAAACCCAACCCACAATTCCTTATGCCAGCTTTCTGTGCTTACCTTTCACAATGAATATGTGAACCTGTACTTAACATTTTAAGTTGAACTTCAACTTGGAGACTTTCTTTGGCCTCTTGTTGTTTTTAGGTGCCATTGAATCGGTTTCTGACTCATAGCAACCCTGCATACAAAAGGAGAAACACTGTTGTCAGTGCTTCTCTGCTGTTCACAGGGTTTTCAATGGCAGATTGATTGGGAGGGGGTTGCCGGGTCCTTCTCCCAAGCCTACAGCACCCGATGTTCCCAGGCGGTCTCCCATCCAAGTACTAACTAGGCCCGACCCTGCTGATCTTCCCAGATCTGACGGGATCGGATGCCACAGGGCTACGGCTGCAGGCCTCCTTTGGCCTCTAGTCAGACAAAATATCCTCCACTCAAATCTCTTTGGTGAGACTACAGGTACTGCCTGTAGAAAGCCGTGCTAAAAAGGAGAACATGGTTAACCCTCAGCTGATTCGGGGTAGGGGTTGGATTCTGCCCTCTTCGCTGTGAATTGCACAGTATCTGAGTGTCTCTCAAGACTTCATTCTGCATTTCCTTTGGTTGGATCATTTGACTTCGTTCTGAGTCTGATGCATACTAGATTTAACTCAAAAGAAAGGTTTTTTCCCCAAGTACTTATTAATTCTTTTTGTTGTTCCATCTACCCATCCATTCTTCACCAAATGACTTTGGAGCACCAGCCACCTTGTAAGACACCCCTGGCGGCTGGAGTACAGCAGGGAATGTCTTACTCAATGACTTTGTCCCATGGGAGGGAAAGAGACAGAGGTAAACTGAGTCTATGTGTAATTTACTATATCAGCAGCAGGTGGGTTATAATCACCTAATTACTCCTTCTCCCAAATGTCCTGTTAAAGGTGCCACCCAGCTTCACCCAGAGACCTGCAGCCATAGCCCTGTGGCATCTGATCCCGTCAGATCTTGGAAGCTAAGCAGGGTCAAGCCTGGTTAGTACTTAGATGGGAGACCGCCTGGGAATACCAGGTGCTGTAGGCTTGGGAGACAACCTGGCAACCCACTCCCAAAAAACAATCTGCCACTGAAAACTCTATGAATAACAGAGAAGCCCTGACAATAGTGTTTCTCCTGTTGTACTCAGGGTTGCTATGAGTTGGATACTGACTTGACGGCACCTAACAACAAAGCTTCTTCACCCAGGGCCCAAGATAATGTGCTTCACTGGTGAACTTGAATTCCCCTCTGTGGTTCTGTTTCCTCCTCTGTACGCTGTCACTGCCCGGGTCCAGGTCCTCTACTTCTCTTCTGAGCTCTGCATGATCTTCCCCGCCAGCACCTCTAACCAACGTCTTCACGCTATTATGAACCACTGTCCACTTTGCTTCCAGATGGGATGTGGTCTTGTCTGTCCTGCTTCACGTCTCTCAGTGGTTCCCTGGTGTCTGCAGGCCTTTGGCCCTGGAACCCAAGGTTCGTCAAAGCCAGGCTCTGCTTCTGTAATTCCTTGCCTTGCCACCTCACTAAGCCCGAGCCACAGCAGGCTGCAGTGTTTCCTAGACCCACAGTGAAATCTCACACCTCTGTGCAGTGCCTTTCTTTCCATGGTCTTAGAAATCCACCATTCTTCATAGTTGATCTCCTTCTGGGTGAAGTCACCCCATTCTGCCACCTAATGCTTCACTGCTCTGGACCCTCCTCCCTGAGGCAGAAAGAATCCTTCCTCCTTGCTACTTCCAAAGCATATTGGGTATATTTTTATTCCAGCGCTTCTCACAGAGTATGATTTTTACTTGAGGGTTCTGTTCGTTCGTCTACTACAGAATAGTTGCTGGAAATGTCAGAACATGATATCTGGCCTACCCTGAGTACAACTACTGTGAACAAAGGACCTGGTCCACCATGGATCCCCTGCCTTTGACCAGGCCTTTTTTTTTTGCAGTACTCGGGGTTGGACCCAGGGCCTTGTGCTTGCATGCTCTGCAAGTGCTGGACCACTGAGCTGCACCCCCACCCCATTTTTTTTTTAGTTTTTCAGACAGGGTCTTGCTAAATTACACAGAGTGCCTCTGGTTTTGAACTTGCGATCCTCCTGCCTCCGCCTCCAGAGCCGGTGAGATCACAGGCATGCGCCACTGCACCCGGCTCAACCAGGCCTTTTCATTGCCTCGAAATGCTGGTCAGCACAGGGTAAGTGGAAGCACCACTGGCCTCTCCTTCTCCCCGCTGCATTTTCGTTTCTCCACCCACGTTTCCAGCACTTTCTCAAAGTCTGTTATTCCATTTCATCCCATTCCAATCATTGTGGCTTTAGGTAAAGCGGAGCAACTCCTTTTATTTCCTAAATCCTTGGCTCCTGTGAGGCAGTACTGGGTTGTCAGGGCACCGACCCTCAGTCTAAACCAAGAGCTGCTTTTGAACTGCTCAACCAGGGGCATCCTCAAGTCCACGGTGTTTATATCCCTCCAAGTCCAGCAAAAGGCTGTGAGCACAATAATGCTTACCAAGCTCCTAAAGTTGTTATGAAGTCGATCCATAAAGACAAAGCCGGAAGATTAGTCTAATTCAAAGTATTTACAGTAGATGGAGCTCTATATTTCACTGTGATCTACTCTGTATTTCATAAATCTATGAAATTGTTAATATCTTGGCAGTTACTAGGCAGCTCATACTTTTTGTTTAAGCTTATTAAAAGCCACCGGACTCACCTGCCCTGTTTATTCTTGTTAGCTTGTAAATTACCAGAAAATGTTATTGAAGAGTTTCCCTAAAAATTACACTGTAATTAAAAGCAAATGATATAAGTAAGAGACGGTGTTATTAAAGATCAGAGATAGCCGGGCGCGGTGGCACACACCTATAATTTCAGCGGCTCGGGAGGCGGAGGCAGGAGGATCACAAGTTCGAGACCAGAGGCAGTCTGTGTAACTTAGAAAGACCCTGTCTCAAAAAGTAAAAAATTGGCTGGGGGTGCAGCTCGGTGGTCCAGCACTTGCAAAGCATGCAAGCTCGAGGCCCTGGGTTCAACCCCCAGTACCGCAAAAACAAAAACAAAAACAAAAAAAATCAGAGATAGAGTGAAATCTTCAAGATCCCAATGGAGACAATGTGCAAGGGACACTTAACATTTCAGGTGAGGGCAGCAGATTCACAAATAAAAATGCAAAAAAAAAAAAAAAAAAAAGAAAGAAAGAAAGAAAAAAGAGATACTATGAGTATATTTCTAAAGGACATTTTCTAAATTAACCAAAAATATACATTTTATACATTATGATAATGCCCAAATCTTGTGAAATTCTACCGAAAGTGTTACATCATAGTAATGATAACTGACATTTTTGGAAATCATCTTAGTAGGCAACATAAAAATGATTTACCTTTTGAATTGGTGATTATATTCCTGGGTACTTTTGCTAAGAAATAATCCAAAAGGAAAGCATTAAATTAATGGAATTGTTTATTGTAGCATTTTTATCAGAGTAAAATATTTAAAAAACTAAATAGTCGATATTGAATGACTAAACAAAATATATTAGAATGATACAAAGCCATTGAAATATAGATGCAGACTATATTGTTGTTGTTGTTGTTAGGTGCCATCAAGTTGTGTCCGATTCATAGCAACCCGTATAGGGTTTTCAATGGCTGGTTGTTTTGGGATTGCCTCGGGAGTGGGTTGCCACGTCCTTCTCCCATTTCTGTGGTGCTAGGAATTGAACTCAGGACCTCAGAGACTGCAGAGCAGTGTTCTACCAACTGAGCTAAATCCTAGCCCGCAGACTATATAGAGAGATGGAAAAATGCTTACCCATGAGGTAAGAGTTTGAGAAAACAATTTAGAATACAATATTATATCTATTTTCTGATTTGGTTTTGTAAAAAAAATATATATATATAAATATAGGTAAGCACTGAAAAAAGTAAAAATTAAAACAGTTAATGTGTTAAGTGATTACTAGTGGACTTTTTCCTCTTAAAATATGTTTGTTGTTGTAATAATGTCTTTGCAGAGAAAAAATTCTTTACTCAATCTTTTTTGACTTGTTCACTAGACCAAGACAGATAGAAATTTGTTGAGTTCAGAATTTCACATCTAATCATAAATGATAGCATTGTGCTTGGCCTTGGACAGCTCTGCTATTTTTCCAGCAATAATACACACATTTCTGTCCTCAGTCTGGTATAAATTAGATGACTAGACTATAAGATCTTTAACAAGGGGAGAAACAATATCTTATTCATCTGTTTTCTCCAAACCCAGGAGAAAGCTTGGCACATAGTAGATACTGAATATCAATTTTCCATGATCTGTATTTAGTGACCAAGTGGCTAAGAAAATTCCTAAAACAGCTGTTGCTAAAAGCTCCCAGCTTGTGTCTATAAAGTTCCCAGATTCCTTCTGCTAACCAGACTTAAACTAAGCTAAGGAGCATCCCTGTGCATGGGGTGTTCAGTGAACGGCTTTGGAACGAGACCACTGGATGTAATCCTAGAAACTGGTCCTAAACTAGGACAAGAGGATGAAGCATCTTTCAGTCTTTTATGTAGTCAAGAATAAACTTTTGAGTCCTGGGCAACAAAGGAGTCGAATTCCTCGGTTCGTTTTCCAGTGTTTCTGACCCTAGCAGGATATCCATGGGAAATGGCAAGGAGCAGTGGAGCACCCAGGGATGGCAACAGCAAGACCCATGAATGGTGCACAGCACATTCATTTGCATCGTACTGGTCAGCACTTAGTCACGTGACAGTACCTAGCTGCAAAGAAGACTGGGAAATGCAATCTTGGGCAGGGAGGGCAGAGCTAAGTTAGAGTAGACAGTTAGGCACCATTACTAGAGTTCAATATGGGAGAAGGACATGGCAACCCGCTCCCAAGGCAATCCCGAAACAGCCACCGAAAACTATGAGGGTCGCTACGAGTTGGACTCGACTCGACGGCACCTAACAACAACAACACTGGAGTCCCATGAGAGGACATTTCACAACTTTTATTATGAAAGTTGCAAGGACACAAAAAATGTAGTAAACGCCAATGTTCCCATCATAAATCTCCAACCATTACCCACATTTGCCTAATCTGTTTCATTTCTTCCCTACCTCTCCACCCCCGTATTTTTTCTGTCTCACTTATTGTAAAATATCCATAACATTCAGATTACTTTTAGCACGGCATTTTGCGACTAAGTACTTCAAAATGCGTCTCCGATAATGACTTTTTAAAATGACATCATTTGCCATTTTCAAACATCACACTGATGATAATTCATTAATAGAATTTAATTTCCAAGCTACATTAACATTATGGAAGAAGTCTTTCTACAGTTATTCATTCAAATCTGGGTCTAGACCAAGTCCATACATTGCCTTTGGTTACGATGTCTTACAAGTCTTTGGCCGGTCATGTCTCCTCACCTCCACTTCTTAAAATGTTATCAATTTATTAGAGAGATTATTCTTCCTAAACAGTATTTCATAATAGGTTTAACTTCTGTCAAATTGTTGTTGTTGTTGTTGTTAGGTGCCGTCGAGTCGGTATCCGACTCATAGCGACCCTCTGTACAACAGGGGAAACACTATTGTCAGTACTTCTCTGCTGTTCATAGGGTTTTCAATGGCAGATTGATTTTTGGGAGGGGGTTGCCAGGTCCTTCTCCCAAGCCTACAGCTTCTGGTGTTCCCAGGCGGTCTCCCATCCAGG
>VMDO01004836.1:100652-119672 GCA_007922755.1 Pedetes capensis | reverse complement strand
ACTATATAGTAAAAGATAGAGAAGACTTGGATGGGAAACTTAGATAGGAAGGGGGGAGGGGGGAAACATAGAGGAGCGTAAGGGGTAACCTATATGAATAATGCTTATCAAATTGCATATATGAAAATTGTCACAACGAAAAGCATGTCAAAATGAATCACATTATGATGTACATTAAAAATTTCTAATAAAAAAATATTTAGTGATTTAATAATATCCTATCACATGAGTATAACAGAATTTTAGAAACCAAATCTCTAATATTGGATATGAAATAAAGCCTTAGGAGTATCTTTGTTTTTAGATATGTGTCCATATGTCTGATTATTTTTTGAGGTTACATTTGGAGGATCAAATA
This sequence comes from Pedetes capensis, assembly GCA_007922755.1. Lineage (NCBI taxonomy): Eukaryota > Metazoa > Chordata > Mammalia > Rodentia > Pedetidae > Pedetes > Pedetes capensis. The sequence goes on along the minus strand of VMDO01004836.1, from coordinate 119,314 downwards.
CTGTGGACTTCAGATTCTTGCCTTTTTAAAAAATTTAATTCCACTTTGTTCAGAATTGCATTTGTATATATTTTTCATGTTCTTCCTAACATTATTATAACTTAAAAGATATTTTGTTAATTCATTAAGCAAAATGGTATTTTTGAATTTGAGCTAATATACTTCTTTCATTCCAATTGAATACCCTTTTTTTCCTCTTTTTTCAGTTGAACCCAAGGCTGTGTGCATGCTTGGCAAGCGCTCTGCCTGGCTTTGGGGGCCTTCTTACCTTTCACATTGAGTCAGCAATAGCATGAAGAGAAATATTTTATCTCTAATAGGTTGTATCATCCAGTGGTTTCTAAATGTGTCAGGCTTATAAAATGTTTGTAATTTGATATGAAAGTTATGTTGTGATTAATTTAGATTCATAGGTCTAAATTACAATTCTTACAGTAATAACACCTTATTTATTTCATCTCTTTATTCACCTAATGGGAAGGCCTATATTCATTTTTTGTGTCTCTCAAAATGGTTTAGTTATGCTCAATGAAAAAATTGCTTTGAATTCTTTGGAAAAATATCTTATCATTACTTTGTATGATCAACTTCCTCTAGGAATCACTTCTACAATTTAATGCCCCTGACCTAGTATACAAATTTTAAATGTAACTTAATCACATTAAAGTATGATACAGAAACTCGGAAAACATATTCTCTTATTTCCTGCATGTTTTCCTTTGCTTTTTTTCTTTTAACTTATATGTTAAGAAAAAACCAGCATAAAGTATCTATTTAAAGGCGTATGTCATTGAAATATTTGTGGAGACTGTGGTCAGTAGATATTACACAGTAAAGAATAATTTTAAATGTAGTCATTCTGGTTTCAGTCATTTTAAATATCACAATGGTCACCAATTTATTCTGTCAAATAAGTAGTCACAGTAAAGAAAATTCCATTTGCAAAATAAGTTATAGGATAAGTTTGCGACCAGTGTTCACTTTGGTGTTTTTAGGTGGTGACTATGATTATAAGACTATAAAAATCTAACAAAACTATGAATAAATTGTGATTACTCTATATTCTGTAATCTAATCTGCACTCTTTCAACAGTTTTAGAGGGCTACAAAATCAGATGTGGATTTGAATTGCCTGTGGATTGGATTCGTGGTCAAGAGAGCTCAGTGAATCCAGTCTGCGTGGGATTCTGATCTGCACCTGATTTTGTAGCTCACTAAAACTGCTGAAAGGGTGAAGAGTAGATTCATGAATATATGATAAATAAAAAATAATCCTTGGTGAGCACGCATATATAGACATTTCCATATGATTTACTTGTAGATAAAATGGAGATGGATTTAGGAATAGGTGACATCATTTGGTAGTATGATTTAGAGGCAAAGTTGTAAGAGCAGAGCCAGTGAAACCTTTATTATCTGAGCTTATGATTTGCTCTAGAGTCTGGGGCTCTGACAGTTCTATTGCCAGGAACCCTCTTATTTTCTGACACCTCAGATCACCCCCTCTTTAGTTCTTGTTCTTGTATTACAGTTCCAGTAACTGGGTTTTTATTCATGACTCATTATCTGAGGGCTTGTTCTGTACCTTCCTGACCCCAGGCTCTACTGGAGGTGCAGCACAAGCCTCTGCCCTGGGCATGACTTCTGCTTTCCCTCAGCCTGATGACTGGCATTGGGCTGCATGCTTGTCACAGGGCAGCATTCTGCCTGCCTACCTGAAAGTCTTCGAAGAATGGTTTGCCAGCTCTGAGACTCCGCAGATTCACCTCGCCCACATGCAAGGTGTCCTGCTACTTTATTTTGAGTTCTTTGTTGCTTACTTTTCCATGTCCATTTTCTGGCTGAAATTTAATAGCAATTATAAGCAAGATGATTATAATCTGTCTTTGGGCAGATCCAGTGTCTTCTTCATGGTTTCATTTAGAATTGCCTCTACCTTCTCCATCCAGCAGTAAAGATGGGCAATGTAACTTACTGAAATGTGTTATGGCCAAAAAATAAAAAATAAAAAAAGATCCTCTGGCTTCAGTAATAATCATCAAAATCAATGACTTAACTATTCAGAATAGGAAATTATGAATATCTCTTCATTCATGTCAATTTCAACTTCCTTATAGAAAGATAGATAGCGAATAGTTACATACATGTACTAACATACATTATATGTATATAGATGCGTAGAAACATAGATGGGGCTGGGCGTTAGCTCAGTTGGTAGAGTGCTGCTTCAGACTTTCTGAGGATCCAGGTTCAATAACCAGTACCGCAAAAATGGGAGAAGGATGTAGCAACACACTCCTGAAACAATCAACCATTGAACACTTTATGAGAATCTGCTATGAGTTGGACATGACCTTATGGCTCCTGATAACAACAAGAAGAAACACAGGTAGATGTTTAGATGTATAGATGGCTTAGATAGATGATATATAGCTATAGCTACCTAGATAGAAAAATATTGAATAATCAAAGACATGGATATTTTTCACTTCTCGTCAGTTCAATTCATCTTCTGTCCTTCAATAATGGGTTGTAAATGTGTTTACAATGAGTCTCAAACTACTGAGTAACCCTCCTAACACCTCTAGACATCAAAAGCAAAGACCAACCTAATTTGAGTTTTCTTGAATTGTAAGTGGATCTTTTCCACTTTCACCTACATTCTATACAACATGCATCAAACATGCATCAAAATAGTGATGTAATCATTTGAATGTCTGTTTGAAAATATTTTGAACTGCTGATGAAATATAAAACAAGTGGTGTGATAAGGCCCCAGCGGAGCTAGACTTGGAGTTACTGTGCTTGAGTCATCCCAATGCTACTTACAAACACCGTGTATTTTCATTTATAAAATGTAAAAGTTAGTCTTAAAATGTCACATCCAAGTTTGACATTCTGTAATTTTTATATTCATAAATCTAATTGGTTAAAAAGTCAATATTTTGAGGTATATTTTAAATATATATACCATTATGTACATGATGTGTCTCCTTGGTGTCAACTGTACTTTATGTCCCCTGAATATAATCCTTGGTGTTGAGCTGGTAGTGTCCGTTATGCAAGAAATGAATTTTAAATTTAGATTTGACTTTCTAAAATATGCCATCAATTAGAATTATACTGTGCTACATAATGATATTTCCAACAGATGTTATGTAAAATATAGTACAATAACTACTGAATATTCAGGCACATATAGTGCAAATCTTGCAAAAAATTTGTGACACTTTGAAAAAATTAGAATGTTTATAAGAAGCAAAACAAATTAACATGAATTTTTTGTGCCAAACACTACAGAAAGAAATATGATCTAACTGTCCTTTTATAGTATGTATAAACTGGGTAATAAGCTGATGTCTATAAGGTAAACAGAAAAGTGTATGATGTCAGGAACATCTGTCCTTCAAAAAAGTTTTTTTTCCAGCACAAGCAATGAAAATTCCTTACTCTATCTACATTCTCTTAGCTGTTATTTCTCATGACAGAATTATGACCACAGATTGTATTTTTGGCAAAAGGAAATTATTATCACTTAAGAATGCAGTCAAATCTATGACTTTATAAGTGTATCATGTTTTAACCAACCCAGTTAAGTAGGCAGAGAAATGTTCAGGATAGATTATGCCCTTTACATTCATAATAGTAAATCCTGAGACTGATAAGAGAAAACCTAAATTCATAAATATAATTATTATAAAATATATTGGCATTCACAAAATGCAGTAAAGTAGAACCAAAAATAAAATATTATTTTTTCTCATCTCTCTTTATACTATACAATTCTTATTTATTTTTTATGGTCTAGATTTCCCAGGGAGTAATTTCCTGGACAATACCTAGGTGAGATGTCACAACTCCTGGATGAAGAAATGAATGATCGTGTGTGTGTGTGTATGTGTGTGTGTGTGTGTGTGCATGTAATTTATTCAGATTCCTATAAGATTAACAATAAGTAATAAAGGGTGAACAATTAAGTTGAGATGTAACTGCTAGCAACTGTCTAAGTATAAGCCTTGGCAGTAGGGTTTTCAAAGTCTTGAACAAAGATTTTATAAAATCACATACTCATGTTCCTTCTTGAGGATCCATGAAGTTGGAAGTGTGATCATTATATGCCATTGTCCACACCTGTAATATCGCTTTCACCATTAAGTAATTTTATGGCCATTGGCAAGTTAGTTAGCCTCTGGAAACCTCAATTCTCCACCTGCAAAATGGATATTATAATTCCTTCCATGTCTACATCATAGGAGTTGTTCCTGAGGATTGAATGAAATAATTTGTACGCCAATATTTTGAGGTACACTTTACAACTGTCCAGTGTTTGTATAAACTATAATGACAACATGGTACCATAATTATTTAAAAAATAATTGTGCCTCTAGTTTTGTCTGCTTAGGAAATGTCTGTTACTTCACTGCTACTTCATTGTGATTTCAGCTATGAGTCAGACCCAATCCAACGACACCTAACAGCAACACTGATGATTACAATAAATGAGTCAACAAAGATGCTTGTGTTGCAGAACATAGGAGGCAGATTTACCTGGCTGGGAGCCACCATAATGAGCAAACTTTGTCCCAGGCCTGCATAGCCAAAGCTTCTGAAGAAAGGGAAAGCTCCTTGAAAATATAATATTATTTTTCATACTCAGAATTTTGATGTCTCCCATGGCATCAATTTTAACTGAACACAATCCCTTTTAAAAATTCTTTGAACATTTATACAATTAATTCAAATGCAGAAACCAATTAACTGTGCATCCCACAATCAAATCAGTTTCAAGTGAGTGCCCTAAATTTCAAGAGGCTTTCAAAGCACTACCAACGTGGAATGGAACAAATGAAGTATTTGATGCCAGCCGAGGAAACATTTCCATTAATTTTTGAGTCCAAAATACAGCTGCATAGTATTATGTAAGTTGCTAAAAAGGTCCATGTTATACTAATTATGCTATCTTAATTCACCAGGATGGTTGTACCTTCGTATGTATTAAAGAGAGTTTGTCAGAGAAAGACATCAAGGAGCTCTGATTACCACAGGTATGCATAGTGGAATCAGATGGAGTCCTATTTAAATGCTTTTTAAAAGAAGCTGGGATCTTAGGTAAATTAATTGACCTTCTGGATTTATTGTCTATTGTCTTTCTTTTTTTCTTTTTTCCCCTTTTCTCTTTCTTTTTCTTTTCTTTTTTTTTTTTTTTGTGTGGGGGGGCATGCTGGAGATTGAACCCTGTGCATCCTGCATGCAAGGCAAGTGCTCTACAACTGAGCTGTACCCTAAGCCACAGAGCTTATATTATCTTGAGAAAAATACCAGGTGTCATTTTTGCATTCTCTTCCATGCTCGGACCTCGGGTATCCACTTGTGGGCTCATCAGAGGCATCTGCTGATAAATCAAACCTGCCAGCAACACAACTGATCATTGAAATAATCTTCTCTTAATAATAAATCACGTCTTGATTATATTGTCCCTCTGTTGTGGTATGCGACACAGTGGTGGCTGGTGTGCCAAGTCTACTGAATGGCAAAGCAAAGGGGACCAGACTGTGCAGGTGACTTCAGAAGCCCTGGAAATGTTTTATTTCAATGGACAATTAGGGATGTTCTTTCCTACCTTGTTAGCATTTCAAACTAAACTGTTATGTCCACGTACCTTTTCATTTTCTTGAGAATGCAAATACCCTGGGAGAGATCCATGTGGAACTCTTTATTTTTCATCAGTACAAACAAAGAAATCTTTGAGCAGGTTCTTATGGGAGCATGGAAGGAAAGGCTGTGGGCTGGAGGCATAAATGGGGAAGTGGGGAGGGCACTTTGGGGAGTTACCCGTGTGTAGCACACAGAAGTTCGACTGGCAATGGAAGGAATCTTACTCACCTTTTCAACAAATATCACTTACTGCCTGTTACTGATAGTGCCATAATTTCTTAGCCAGGTAACTTCAAGCATGGAATTATCCTCTTTGTGCATCAGATTCCTCATATTAAAGTGGGGATAATAGTACCTATTTTTAGGTGGTCATGAGAACCACCTAAATTGAGTTAGAACTTGTAAGATGATTATAATAGTGCCTGGTACATTGTTAGCATGGGGGAAATCACACACTTTTAATAATGGATTTTCTTGAAAGTTTAATTTTAACAGCAAATGCTAAGCTTTCAATGGCCTCTCATTAACTAGTGTTTTTACATCCAAATTGCTGTGTAAACAGGTGAAGTTTTTCTTTCTCTTTAATCTTCTCAAGGATAATTACTTTTGTAACAACCTTTAAGACATACTAGTTAATAATAGTACTCATCAGTCCATTTAAATGAGTGACATCTTTTTTTGTGTGTGTGTGGTACTGAGAGCTGAACCCAGGGCCTTGTGCTTGCATGCTTTGCATGTGCTGTATCACTGAGCTGCACCCCCAGCCCAATTTTTGCTTTCTGAGACAAGTTCTTACTAAATTATGCAGACTGCCCCTGGTTTCGAATTTGTGATCCTCCTGTCTCTGCTTCCTGAGTTGCTGGGATTACAGGTGTGTACCCAGCTATGAGTGACATCTTGGATATAAAATTTTCAACATAAATCATCTACTAACTTGCTGACATTTGTCAGTCATTATTTACTTATATGAATTTTAGCAAGCTATACAGTTTGTTTTGTAACAGTGAACTTATTTTGGTATTCTATATTGAGGCACTTACAGTTAGGCAATTATCACCTTTATGTTGAGACAATTCCTTCTGTTGTTGTTGGGCAATAGTTTATAATTTATACTGATAAGAAGTCATTAACAAGGCTTTTTAAGTGGTGGGATGTGCAAAACTCTGTCTTAAATGGAAAGATCAATGTTCATTAGTACAAAAGCCTCAAAATGCAATTATCAGAAAGCAAGATAGCAAAATTAGCCTGTAGTTAGATCCTCATGATTGGAAAGAGCAAACAGATGAGGAAGTAGAAGCTGGTGGTTATTTCCTCCTTTACCACACAGCTCCCCAACAATCAAACAGGACAATTCAAATCTCAGCCAGTGTAAACACAGCAATTGCCACCATTCAAATAGAATAAAAGGATGCATGCTGAAAAATGAAACACCTGGTAAGCCTTGCTGGAATTCTGTGTATTTTAAATTCTGGGTTCTTTTGGCTTGAATATTTTCTTGTTTCTTCTATGTTTTCATCCATTCTCTTCTGTCTACCTTTCTTTCCTCTCATCCTCCCTCATTTCTTCCCTTCCTCCCTCCATCTATCCATCTGGCTGTTGTGCCAGATGTATGTGATAATGAAAATGACAATATATAGGGCCAACACTAAGAGTCTGTAGTGTGAGAGAGGAGGGAGATGTATTAGGTAATGGAAATGCAAGGTGGTAAGTGGCACAAAGGCAGTGCAGTTATCTCTGAGAGGTAAGAAAGATCCTTGCAGAAGACTTGGTCATGGGAATGACATCTGAACTTTCGATATCCTCTTCCATGGAACATTCTACGCTGCAGTCTTCTGAACTTGAGATGGAAATTGAGCATTTCTGCTCACACCTGAGTTCCTGTTCTCTGCCTACAGATTGAGTGGAAACACTGCCAGTACCAGAGGGGAAGAGCGCCATCATAACTTATTTCCTTATTTTCCCCAACTTATATTGGGAAAATGAAAGGTGAAGTTCCTGCTTGGTGAACAATTTGCCTGAGGTCACACAGCTGTCATGTAAGAGAGCCAGGATCACTGTTGCCATGATTTTCTGTCTGCCAGTCCAAAGCTCTTTGCATTGCTGCAAGGTGTACTCAATTTTTAACCTGAGTTTCATGAAAAGCAGATATGGTAAATGGTGAAGAAATAAGACACAGCACTTTGATAGATTTTCCAATTGGTTTCAGTTACTTTTTGTTGTTGTTAGGTGCCGTCAAGTTGGTATCCAACTCATAGCGACCCTCTGTACAACAGGGGAAACACTATTGTCAGTGCTTCTCTGCTGTGCATAGGGTTTTCAATGCCAGATTGATTTTTGGGAGGGGGTTGCCAGGTCCTTCTCCCAAGCCTACAGCTTCTGGTGTTCCCAGGCGGTCTCCCATCCAGGTACTAACCAGGCCCAACCCTGCTTAGCTTCCAAGATCTGACGGGATCGGATGCCACAGGGCTATGGCTGCAGGCATTTCAGTTAGGTGTTTGTTTAAATCATTATACATTGTGTGTGTGTGTGTGTGTGTGTGTGTGTGTGTGTGTGTGTGTGTGTGTGTGCAAAGAAGCTAAGGCTAGGAGATAAGACGCCATTTATTCAAGGCCATAGAGTGGGCAGTGAAGTGGGGTGTGTCCGCATTGAGAAGGTGGTCCTCTGAGCCTTGTACTTTTCAATTTTGCTTTGCTGCCTGTTCACAAGATGAGTCACATGGTTCATGCTCCTAAAGATTTCATATTCTGGTAGAAAGACACTAATAAACAAGACAATTAAAGCAAAAGAGATGTGATCTCTAACCTCAATCCATTAAAGAGAGACGGGAATTTCTTCAAAAGTTCAGGAAGAGGATGTGAATTTGGGATGGATTTGTGGACAAGATGGTATTTGCACTGGTATTTTAGGAATTTATATTGTTCAAACATGTGGAGATGATAATAGGAAGAAAGATGCTGAGAAACTCTAAACACAGGGTTTATATTCACAGAGGTCTTAAATTATGATGTGCATCAAGGGAGAACCTCATTTTTAGTGACATGTTGGTTTATATAAAAGATGTGTAGTGCTAGAAATACCAATGGGACAAAAATATGGAAAGGCCAGAGTGTCCGGGTGTGCATTCCAGCCTTTTTCTATGTGCCGTATATAGAGCCCTGTAACTATTTACTACAGGAGTGGAGCTTGATTTTCCTGTCCCCCAAATAAAAGTCATTTCATCTAAAACTTTCTTCCTTAAAGCCCTAGAATCTGCTCTTTAAGATATCTTTGGTTCTTTTAATCAATATGCTTTTACTAATGTGTTTAATGCCTGCAGGTGTAGCACTGTGGCATGCGATCCTATCAGATCTCAGAAGCTATGCAGGATCGGGCCTGGTTAGTACTTGGATGGGAGACCGCCTAGGAACACCAGGGGCCGTTGGCTTAGGAGAAGGACCCAGAAACCCACTCCCGCCGCCCTGCAAAAAAAAAAAAAAAAAAAAAGAAAGAAAGAAAAAAGAAAAAAAATCAGCCACTGAAAACCCTATGAATAGCAGAGAAACACAATAGTGTTTCCTCTGTTGTACATAGAGTCACTACAAGTCGGATATGGACTTGATGGCACCTAACAACAACAACAATGTGTTTAATATGTTTTTTCTAGCCTAACTTTGAGTTTAAGGTTTTTTTTATTGGTTTGTTTTGTTTCTTTGTTTTGCTGCTGCTGCTGCTGCTGCTGCTGCTGCTTCTTCTTCTTCTTCTTCTTCTTCTTCTTCTTCTTCTTCTTCTTACTATTATTATTCCTCCTCCTCCTCCTCCTACTACTCCTACTGATGCTATTATTTTGAGACAGAGTGTCATTATTTAGCCCAGGCTGGCCTGGAACTTGCTATGTAGCCCAGGCTGGCTTAGAATGAATGATCCTCCTGCTTCTGTCTCCTAAATGCTGAGATTACAGGTGTGTCCCAGCACATCTGGCTCTGAATTTAAGTTTAGAACTAAATCCTCACAAGCACTCAGGTTGTGCTTACACAGTGAATCAGCAAATACGTTGTCTGGTTAACTAAGAATTGTAATGTGGTCAATATTGTTTCACTAAGAGTTGAAAATTTCTTTTAACGATCAAGAAAATAGGAGTCACAGAGTGACCCATTTAGTAGCTTATAATGCTGCTATCTAGTTATGCGAGATAGAGGGAATGAAGAAAAGTATATGGTCATTTACAGATGAGAATAAATAATAACAGCATTTATTGAGAACATTCTGTAATCTTGTCCTGTGGAAGAAGCCTCACCTATGTTGATCCTGGTTTTCACAGTAATCCTATAAAGTGGTATCATTACTGCTGTTCCAAACAAGGAAACAGAGATCCCAGGAGATTAATTTGTCCACCCAACTCTCATTGGTAAGGGCAGAACGACAACCACTTCCTCATATATCTGCTGTTACAGGTAATGTTATAGTTTCTTCTTCACCCAGCCTCATGAGTATTATTGGAAATATATTCTACCTTATGATTTCTGGTAAGGCATCAAGACACCTCCATAAGCATGGGCTATTTTTATAAAAGGCCGAATTCTGCCTAACAACCACATTTTTGCCATATTTTGTGTTTGAGTTATATGTTTTTGTATTAAAGAAAAAATTCATCCTTGTGGACAGCCAGAATCTGATTTTATTCTGACTATTTTCACCTTGAATTTCCAAGAAAATAGAAGGCAGAAGCAACCAAAAATGTAGGATCTTTGAGAGATGTCAGTATATATTTTTAAACCGTATTACTTAATGTTACAAGAAACTTCAGGTTCAGTGTGAAAATATATATATTGTTATGCCCTGTGGCATTCTGTGACCTGCCAGGATGCCACTCACTTTCAAAATAATTATTCATAGATGTGGAGAATATTTTTGCTGAATAGAGAGGCCATTTTGAAAATGTGTGAAGGTTAATATTATGCACACGAAACTGTTCTGCTTTCTCACACCCTGTCAGATCTGAGCAATTATTCTACCATCTCGCTGCCTGTCCCCACCTCCACATCATTTCCTTAAATTGCTATGGAAATTAAATCGTGAGAGACACTTTTCTTGCAAAGACGCCTCCTTCAAAATCCTCTCTGCTTTTCTCTAGCCAATTTGGAATGGAAAAATCGGTTCACATTTCCATGGAATTTAGAAAGGGCTCTGGCCAGACCTAAAAGGCACAATTTGCCTGACATCTGTGGTCCAGTGTCATGTTGCAGCAAAACAATCTTTGATACTCAGATTAACTTAAGCATCCTGTTGTATTAACCAAAGCATTTAACCAGCTAATAGCAGTCACTTTCTGTTCTCTCATGCACAGAATCACATCCCATAAGGACAATTATACTTGTAAAGTGTTCATCTCACATTACATTATTTCATGAACACCTTGATATGTCCCATATACTTTCTATCATTGTGTTTTCATTTTTTCTTCCGGTGGATGTTGTATACAGTACAGCTGAGGAGACCAGAGGTCCCTTTTTAAAAAGTCATCATTAAAAGGGCATAGATATCTAATAGAGTCAAGAGGCTTTCTGATAACTTGCAGGTGAACCCTTTGCTACCTTTATTCCCTGTTAGAATCTGGAGATTAGTCAGGCCTGTTCTGTGTCTACATTGGTAGCCAACAATGACTTAATACAAAGTGTTGAAATGGTTGTGGGGATCCAAACATCTGGACAGACCACAATTCATTGCTCAGTTTATAGGCAAGACACTGTTTCTAAAAAAACTGAAAATCTTCGCATCTCCTTTTATAGTAACTGGCAGTCCACTCAAATTTCTATATGCTATAATAATCTTGAAGCTTCAGATGCCTCCCTTGGACAACTTAACGTAAAAAAAAGTGAAAACAGCTACCATATGTAAGATAGATCAAGAAATTATAATTTAAATACTAGAGATTTGTCTATGAAAGTAGAGTTTTTGGCTATCAGACTACAGCTACATAGTATGAAAAACTGTGTTAAGGAGATATTAAGAGTATTGCATAGTGGATATATGGGCTTGGGTTTAGCTGAATTAGTAGAGTGCTGATCTGTGTTCTCTGAGGTCCTGGGTTCGATTCCCAGCACCAGGAAAATGGGAGAAGAACCTGGCAGTCAACTTCAGAAACAATCCTGAAATAATCAGCCACTGAAAACCCTATGAATAGCAGAGAAGCAATAGGATAGTGCCAGGCATGGCACAATGTTGAGGAGTGTTTCATTCTGTTGTACATAAATAGGGTCGCTATGAATCAGACTCAATTCAATAGTACCTAAAAGCAATGATAATACAGAATGTATAGAATAATAGAGTAAAAGAAGCATCTACTTAGGAAAGTGAATTTGAGTACTGGAAATGAGAGAATAAGGTAAAGCAACTTGAAGATCTCTTCCAAAACCAGTTACTCCTCAACACTTGGTAAGTGCTGCCCTTCTATCCAAAATCTCTGTTGTTTTGGGAAGTGGTAGATAAAAGTGACCTCTGAGGCCCCAGATGAAAGTTTTTACTTCTAGTTATGACTAAAAACTTAGTTTTTTCTCTATAAACACAACACAAAGAAAAGTTATATAATGTATACTTCCCCTTTGCAGCATAGATTATAATAAATCATTTCCTCTGGTTCTTTGGATATGCATGACCCTTATCAAGCGCTCAAAATACAACTTTGTAAAATTAGACCTTAGCTTAATTAGATATTCTCCTTCCCAATTCTACTGGACCCTCCATTATATTATATTCTTCATTATATTCTTCATTATATTCTTTTATACATTTTTATTTGCTTTCTTTATATTCTTAAACAAAACAAACTAACCTGTTGTATCTTCAAGCACATGATCTTAGGTCCACCAAAGTCAGTGAGCTTATAAGAAAGATCAATTTAATAATGATAATTTTATAGTTCACTTCCCCATATATCTCTCTCCTCATCTAATCTTCCATCCACAATCAGATAACTCTCATGGTTGTCTCTGTTTCATTGGCTCTATCAGACTTTCGACAACAGTATGAAGATATATGCCCTTTTTTTGTTTTGTTTTTGTTTGGTTTGGTTTTGGAAGACCAAGACCTACTTTTTCCAGCATTGTTTAGAACCTTTGGAGAGACTTTCCCCATCAAGTACCCAATGCTGAGAGTAACTGCTGTGAGTGGTGAGCAGCCAAAGCTTTGGGCTAATCAAGTACTCCAGGCCTTGTCATGCTGGTGCTCAACCACCTAGAGAGTTCCAGAGACTTGTGATTTATGATTTCACATTGTGGTTTCTTAAACTGAAATTGGAAACAAATGTCGTACATGGATAATACCACTTTTTTCCTTTTCTCTCTCTCTTTTGGTGATTGCACAATGAGCAAGAGTCTTGTGGGAGGTTTTGTTCTCTCTGACATAGTGTTTTCTGATGATACTTCATGGGTATTGTGCTAGGAAGAAAGCAAAATAAAAAGGCTTAAAAATGCTTTTTTTTGTAGCTCAAAGAAAGCCTTCTTTAGTACCTCTGATAAGATACAACAAAGTCATGAATGTAATAGAGATAGTAATTTGGAATGTTAGTAACTGAACTAGTTTTATACTAAATATTTATTAGTGAATATTGGTCTGTATCTGTAGCACCCTGGCATCCAATCCCACCTGATCTTGGAAGCTAAGCAGGGTCGGCCTGGTTAGTCCTTGGATGGGAGACCGCCAGGGGATACCAGGTGCTGCAGGCTAGGGAGAAGGACTTGGCAATCCACTCTCAAAACAATCCACCATTGAAAACCCTATGAATAGCACAGAAGCACTGACAATAGTGCCAGGCATAGCACTGTGTTAGGGAGTGTTTCGTATGTTGTGTGTAGGGTCGCTGTGAGTCAGACCTGACTCAACAGCACCTAACAAAAATTGACACTGCTTTTGCATAATTACTTTCTCATACTTTGATTGTGAGGACTTCTTCCTTTCCATGAAGAATATACAAATCAGTAGGGACTGCCCTATTATTTTCTTGATTTTTATGTTTTCTAGATTTTAAACTTAGTGTCTTTATACCAGCAGAAAGATTTTTAAATGCATTTTTAAAGAAAAAAGCAGATACTATCTTCAGTCTAGTTTCAGCTTTATTAATAATTAGTTTTATACATTGAGTAAAATTACCTCAACTTCTTAAGCTTCAGTTTCCTTATCTGTAAAATGAGAAGTTTATGATAAAAGAATTCTAAGGTCTTTTTGTTTTATTTTGTTGTTTTTTCCATATTGGGAGGTTGAATCTAAGGCTTCCCACATGCTAGGCAAACACACTCTATCACTGACTGGCACCCCAGATGCCTTTTTATTTTTATTTTTTATTTTGAGACAAGGTCTCACTAAATTGTGCAGGCTGCTTCTGACTTAAACTTGCGATGCTCCCACCTCAGCCTCTTGAGTGGCGGGGATTACAAGCAAAAGCCACGGCACCTAGACCTAAGATTTTCTTAATGTCTACAACTTGTGATTCTCTGTTGAAGCATTTTGTTTTACTCTACAGTATGTTGTGTATACTGTTGTGAAGTTATAATGGCAAAAAGTAACTGATTTCAATGGTAGAAGGCTTCCAATTATACAAAACAGAAGATACTTATAAACAAGCAGAGAAAGTGCCATGCACAATATCTCCTGTCCTAGGAACAATGACAAATTCTTTGTTAATAAAGTAAGAGACAAATTCTAAACATGATAAGGATTACCCCCTCGCATTTGCTCATGTCTGTGTGCACGCGCGCGCACACACACACACACACACACACACACACACACACACACACACACACCATATGATCAAAAAATAGATGAATGCTGTTGCAGAGTGTCACATAACAGAAAGGTGGGGATCTTTGATAAGGGAAGCAGCATATTGAACCTTAGTCACACTGAGTGACAAGTTTCACCCAGTTCTCCTGCAAAAAAAAAAAAAAGTGTACCAATCAAGATTCAACATCAAGGTGGTGTTGTGTTTTTTGACCTTGGTGGAATTGTAAGCTGAGTTTATACCATGAACTCTGAATAATATAAAGGTTTATTAGAGTATTTAGAAAACAACATCCACAGGCAATAGTATGAGAAATGAGCAAATGGTTTCATCTTCTATCATGACAAGGCTCTGTGTCACACATAGAGCCTCTGGTCAGGAATTTCTGTCAAGTAAAAACATTATGATGCCTCCTCATCCACCTTATTCACTGGATCTGGCACCTTGGACTCCTGGCTGTTCCCCAAAGTCAAAATAACCATGAAAGGCAAAGGTTTTTGAGTTGAGTCAAGACATGGAAGCAACCATGAGAGCACAAGCTGAAGACATTGACTACAGACGACTTCCAGAGCTGCTTAAAAAATGGCAAGAACAAGGGGGTAAATGTGCTCAAAGCTGAAGGAGCATTTTGAGGGGAGTTAATGCCAATATGACCTTTAGTGTAATAAATTACTTTTTAATTGAAACAGTCACCATAATTTCAAATAACATCTTGCATATAATATGAGTTGAATATTCATTAATAAATGTTGCTCATTTTATATTATGGTACAGGGAACTGGATCTACTTTCCTAAATTTGTTGCTTAAAGACCTATGCAAACTAAGCTAAATTAAATATATAGATTTCTTTTATAAATTAAGCAGTTTTGTACTTAGCTGTCTCCAAGGTTTCCTACACTTCTGAGAAGCCTACGTCTTAGAAGAATGCATTAGATACATCAGTAGAATCTACACTTTGGAGCTGGGCATAGCTGCATTAAAATCCTAGACTTTTATCCCCTATTCCTTGGCTAAATTATTGAACTTGGCTAAATTATTGCAGTAACTGAGGTCACTGGGCCTCAGGTTCATAGTGGATAAAATGTCAGTAGCTTGATAAAATAAAAGTTATTATTCAGTTAATATCCTAATGCAAATATTCTTTTACTTTGTAGCTGTAAACTCTTGGGGCCTTGGAGTCTTCTACATTCAAATATAGAGAAAGGAATATATTTTAAAAGCCTTATTTTCTTCTTAAAAGTCTTGGACTATATTGAGAATCAATACTTGATTATTCTTAGGTGCAAGAAGGGCCACAAAATATAGCTCAGGTCTCATCAAGAGTTGCCTGGAGGTCATTCCAGTATGAAAACCATTCTGTGGGCAGCTGGCAGACTCTGCTACCTTAGGTGTTAAACACTTTTTCTTTACCTACTTTCCCCCTCTCCTGATTCACATATGTTATCCTTTAGATCTTAGCAGAAGAAGGAAAGGAAACACCAAATGAACTCAGCTGGGCAGACCTGCTTCATCCTCACGCATTGTATTCTGAACATTCATCAGATCTTGGCGCATGACTAAGTTCTAATCCATTACCCGTCTAAACAACATTGTGCTAGCACACAGGGGCTAGACATGCCTACGCATAATATGAAAACATCTTTCTCCTTCAAAATGTCTCTTTCATACCATACAATTCATCATTATAAGAAAAAGTTTTCTTGATTTATTGTAATTTCACAAATCATTCCGCATTTATCATTTATCCTTTCTTTTTATCCACATTATTGGAAGTAAGTTGACAAATAGTTTTTCAGTTCTATATGAATAAATTCAGAGGCACGATGGGTGTGTGTGTGTGTGTGTGTGTGTGTGTGTGTGTGTGTGTGTGGCTTTTCATGCTGGGATTTAGCTTAGTTTGTAGAGTGCTGCTCCACACTCAGGACCTGGATTTGATTCCCAGCACTGAAAAAACTAGAGAAGTCCACTCCAGAAACAATCCAGAAACAATCAGCCATTGAAAACCCTATGAGGGTCATTATGGTTCGGACTCCACTCAAGAACACCTAACTATAACAACAACAACAACAACAACAACAACAACAACAACATGGATTTTCAGGTGCTTCTGAGGCAAAGCTGTGTTTTTGTTCTCTTTTTCTCTCCTGAGTATGTCACAAGAACAATAAATGCTTCAAGAATTTTATTTCATTTCTTGGGGATTACTGCATACAAATAAAGCATCCTGATTCTTCAGCTTCTTGCTGTTTTCAAGGAAACAAAATACCCTTTGTTATTCTCTGGATGTTACATTTTACTTTCTGACTATGGTCCATATTGTAGTTGTCTGTAGCATCTATTTGCAAAAGTCCAGATCACTAAAATGTAACTGATGAATCCACTTGAAACTTTCATCTTATATTCAAGTCTTTACTCTGAAAGGTATGTCTAAATATTAGGCAGGCTCAACTCTCAGCCTAAATCTGCCTTTGGTTAGAACATAGCATGCTGATTCTCCCTACTGGGGACTGTCACTCTTTTCTGTGTTCATACTGCCACTGGCAACATGATCCTCTAAAAAAGAAGACTAGAGGAGGCAGATGCTTCCATGCTGATTTCTCCACTGACAGAACTGCCAGCAGGAACATGTTTGATTCAATTAAATTAAACAATCACTTGCTGTACGTAGTCACTGTTTTCAATAGTAATGTAAAAATAAAGAAGAATATGGCATGGTCCTTGTCTGTAAGGAATTTATTTTAAGTGAGGAAACAAGCATAGGTTAGTGATCTTCTATTGAAAGGGCTTTGACATTAAGTTTTATACAAATGGTATTGGAGATTCCCCTTCGATATTAAAAAATAAAATAAGAAAACCCCAAAGCTATTAACACAATGAGCTACTACTACATATCCAGTAAAATGGCAAGAACAAAAAATATCAAGGTTTGGAGAGGATTTAGAGAAAGAAGAACTCTCTTACGTTATTGGTATGACAATAAATTAGTACAATCACTTTGGGGAAACCTATGTCAGCTTCTTTTAACATCTAATTACGCCAAAAGCCAGTTATTCTCCTCTAAAATATTTAATCAAATGGATTGAAAGATGCATCTACAAAAAGACTTGTACAAAAATGTTCATAGCAGCTACAACTATACTAGTTGTTCTCACTGGGAATATGACTAAACAATGGAATACTATTCAGCAATAAGGAGGAAATAATGCACTATTAAAACAGTGAGTTATATGAATTACCCATGAAAATACATTTTGACTTAATGAACCCTTATACTAATCAATCAATCCTGTACTACTCAACTTATGGTCATGAAGAAACTTCTTGGGGTGATAATTGTTGTTGTTACTGTTGTTCGGTACCATAGAGTTGGGTCTGACTCATAGCGACCCTATGCACAACAGATGAAACACTACCAGATACTGTGCCATGCTGAGCACTATGTCAGTGCTTCTTTGCTATCCATAGGGTTTTCAATGGCTGATTGTTTCAGGAATGGGCTGCCATGTCCTTCTCCCAAGCCTACAGCATCTGGTATTCCCAGGAAGTCTCCCATCTAGGTACTAACCAGCCTTGACCCTACTTAACTTCTGAGATCTGATGAGATTAGACACCAGCATGGTATGGCTATAGACAAGGACTGATAATAAGAGTTAACCTTTTAGAAGGAGCTTGGGTTATACTGACATGTGCATTTGTCAAAACTCAGTAAATGTACATGTGGAAGTTTGCATTTCATTATATGTAAAATTTACCTAAAAAAAGTTTTAAACAAATTTTGAACTCCAGGTAATAAAATGTATGGAAAAGTTTTCAGGGGAAATCACTTAACATTGAAAATCATAAAAATAAAGTGAATTGATGGGAGGATAGACAAATACACATATAATAAACAGTTGGATGTTAATGGCAGAATGTAGTACTGAGTATATAGGTTTTCACTGAAAAATTCTTTCAACTCAGGTATATATTTAAAACTTTTCATAATGAAATAATTGGCATAAGTAGAGTAGAACAGAAATTCTCCCATTCTTTCTGTGTCAATAAAGCTCCTTTGGGAATTTACCCAAAGGGAGATGGGTCATCATACCACAGAGACACCTGCATCTCCATGTTCAATGCAGCGCTTTTCACAATAGCAAAGATATGGAATCAACCAAAGTGCCCTTCAACAGAAGAATGGATAAAAAAAACTATGGTATATATACACAATGGAATACTATTCAGCAATCAAGAAAAATGAAATAGGGTCA
>VMDO01004836.1:58850-100552 GCA_007922755.1 Pedetes capensis | reverse complement strand
GATTAGAGAAAATTATTTTAAGTGAATGAACACGAGCTCAGAAAGAGAAACAACACATGTTCTCACTCATATGAGGGAGCTGATTCAAAATTACAAGAAGGAAAAATCCTATTCAAAGGTCAGATCATAATAAAAGGGGGGGAGGGAAGATAAGAATGAGGTCAATATAAATGGACTAGAAATTGCATGTAATTGTTCTAACAAGATAAAAACAAAGACCACTACAGGAAAAGTTTCTATCTTAAACAGAAATGGAACCCAAGGACATATAGAAAAATACTACATAGTAAAAGATAGAGAAGACTTGGATGAGAAACTTAGATGGGAAGGGGGAGGGGGGAACATAGGGGAGGGTAAGGGGTAACCTATATGAATAATGTTCATCAAATTGCATATATGAAAATTGTCACAATGAAAAGCATGTCAAAATGAATCGCATTATGATGTACATTAAAATTTTCTAATAAAAAATAAAGCTCCTGTGAACTACTTCCATTTTTCCTTTTTCAGTCCTCTCTCTTGATTTTGTTTCTGTCTATTTATAAATTTGGTTACATTTCTAGCAATGTAAAAAAAAATTCATTCCTAAACCTAGTAACTCTTCAAACTACCTTTTTATTTTTCTGTTAGAAAATTTTTCATTACAGTGAAAGAGTATCTACGTTTGCCATCCCAACTTCCTTTTCTCATGTTTTAACAGTTTAGAGTTCCTTCTTATTATTCAGTTAATGCTATTCTCTCTACAGCTACCAATAACCACCTAATTGCTAAATCCAATGTTCCTTCCTCAGCCCTCATTTGTTGCATTTGACGTCACAGCAACCGGCCAAGGCAGCTGGTTTGCCTCAGAACACTGTTATGGTTCCAAAATGACATAACCCACTACACTTTGCTTCCTGGGATGGGCAATAAATTAATAATGAAATAAGTGAATAACAGTTAAAGAAGCACATGGAAGTTACATTGTTGTATCTCCTAGAACACATTTTTCTCTGTTTCTCTGTTCTGAATATTTGTTGCTGCTGACCACCTGCATGTGGGAAACTGTTCTTTCTCCAGGTTCTCTGATTTAGATTTGGTTTATTATTTTCCATCTCAGTTCTTCCATTTGCTATCATCAAGCTTTTGTTAGCTTCCCCTTTTCTCATCTCTTTTTAAAACTACTTTTCAGTGAACATTTCAAACATTTCACTTTTTTAGTGAAATCTACTTTTTCTTTTTCTTTTTCTTTTTTTGCCTGCAGCTATACCACTGTGGCTTCCCATCCCATCAGATCTAGGAAGCTAAGAAGGGTCAAACTTGGTTAGTATTTGGATGGGAGGCCACCTAGGAACACTAGGCTCTGTAGGCTTAGGAGAAGGACCCAGCAACCCACTCCCAAAAACAATCAGCCACTGAAAACCCTATGAATAGCAGAGAAACACTAACAATACTGTTTCATCTGTTGTACATAGGGTCACTATGAGTTGAATACTGACTTGATAGCACCTAACAAAAACAATTTTTTTAAAGTAGGGTAAAATATTAAGAAACACAGAAGAATTGAGGCTCCAGATAAAGTGGACCTATATACAGTAATCTATCCAACAGAAGGCCCAGCTTATTACAGGTTGGGAAATACTCTAGGGTAGTTGTGTAATCAACATAGCAGTTTGCTACACTGTGTGATGGTTTTCAAACTTTCTCTAAGCACCAGATTACATTTTTAAAGTATACCATGAGATTTAGTGGATTATAAATTCAAGCAAAAGGCTAAGTGCTCTGGTGGTGGAAAGCGTGGAAGGGGATCAGAGGATCCATCTCTTCCTCCAGAAGTTGTCACTGTCCCAAGGTTAGCCCTGTGGGCTTTCTTTAGTACTATCAGATAATGCTCAAAACAATAAATATGCCTACTAATAATCTGGTAATTTTATAAAGGGGAAGATTCTGATTCATCTGGTCTGGGGTAGGGTCTAGAAGTCTGTTTCTAGTAAGCTCCCAGGTGTTGCCCATAGACCATAGCACGAACCTAAATTTCCTCTGAGCTGAATTTGAATATAAATTTCAAACTTATTATATTCTACAGAACATTTTAATTGTTTTGTTCTCTAGGAGATGAATATTTGCTTCATCAGAGTTCAAGAAAGCAGACATATTATTCTCTGTAATGCACAATTATTCCTCTAATGTGTTTTTAATTTTGTCTATTCCATTTGGAATTGGACACTTGCCAAATAGAATGATCAAGAGGATTATATCTTAGATCTTCTTTCAGGAATCTACATTAGTAAATAAGGGAGGAAGACTTAAAAATAACAAGTTATAAAAACAAAAAACATTGAAATTCTTGAAGGAAACTCAACCCCTGCCTGATAAGCTGCAAGTCTAATCACATGAAGACACAATAGAGACTCTAGGATGTCTCCTCTTGGATTCAGATGTTTATTCTCTATCTTCTCATGGTATCCAAAAAATCTTTTCAGTTGAGACTAACTCTTGATGCAAATAGACTCTACAAGTCAGAGGTTAGGGTGTCAGCCTGAATGGATTTTGCATCTGGACTGCAGAAAGAGGGCTCTTTCACTTCCGAGTCCCAAAGGGGCTATTCTCAAACTTGAAGATCTCCTTCCTCTTCTTTCTGTATGACCTGTTCTCTTTTATCTACAATTCCTTTTTAAGTTCTAGCCAGATGAACTCCATGTCTCTCTCCTCTACTTTGGTCTTTCCGTAATCTTTATTTTTGCTCTAAAAGTTATTTATCCACTTCATTCATTCATTCATGAACTATCAATAGAGAGACATGAGAAGAGAAAAAACATACACCTATCCTTAGAGCCCCTGTGGAGAAGATGGATAGCACAGTAATTGCAATTCAGCGTGTCCTGGTGGGTCCCTAATTCCCCTGGCCCTTTGTGGTCCCACACTTTCCTTCAATCTCTAGATGACTTCAGCTCCCATCATACAGTGTGGGGTCAGTAGTGACACCCCTGGTGTCTGTTTTTGAGTAGTCTGAGGGACTTTTTCATCTATCCTGCTCCAAAGTCTTTCCCAGGAATTTTCTATTGTATAGTATTGTCTCTCCTGCCATAGGTGCTATCCTGCCTCTTCACAGCTTCGTCTTAGGGATACTTACTACCTCTCCTATGTCACACATGAAAGCCCTACAAATACAGGATCTCGCCAGTAATGGACCTTTTTGAGGTATAAAGGAAAGGAACTAGAAAGAAAACAGTGAGACACTGGAGCTTTGCAGGACTTTTCTCTTTGGTGTCTTTATCCATCGGTCACAGGCTGAGGGAGCCCTCTGGCCCACAGCACGTTCCCCATTACAGAAGGAGAGCAGTAGAACACCTTTTCCTCCCTCTTCCCTGTCCTGACCCTGCACAGGGTCACAACCAATAAAGGCCAATGATGGCACAGACTAAAGAAAAGAGTACATTGCCTTTTTTGTCCCTAATAAGAATTCTAAGTTTGAGAGGAAACACCTCAAACTTAGTTTAAACTCATCCCCCCAGTAAGTATATGAAAAGTGCTATGAAAATAACAATAAAAATGAAAGTACCATAGTTATTTTACAAATAAAGTAAATCTTGGAAATGGCATATACAGTATAGAAGGAAAGTTACAAAAAACCCGATTCTATTTCCTAACTGCTAGAAATTTATAAAAAATATATTATGTAGGCAGACATCTATATGTAGTAAAATCATTTTAACAATTATCTTAAAAAAAAAACAGTTCTAATCCACAGAACAGAATGGTGTTACTTCTAGGGCTGGGCGAGGCCATGAAAGAAGGTGGGACAAAAGTCTGCAGGTCGCCCCAATGCTGATGGTGAAGTTCCAGTCCAGTACCTGGGGAGTAGGGATGTGCTTTTACTTTGATGATTCAGAAATGCTACATGTGGTGCGTAGATTTTTTTTTGTAAAATCCTATGATGAGATATGCCCAGAAATAGTCTGATGCCACAAATCCTAAATGCATATTTGGAACAGGAGATTAGAGGAGTCTCTAGGACAGGGTGATGATTGAGAGAACATTAAAAGACAAATACCATGGCCATTTCTATCTGTGGGTTCCATGGGCAAATCAAATTCAGTATGTCTGAAACGAACTCCTATTTGATTTCAGTTAAATCCAAGCCAGCTTCTGTCAAATGCTGTGCCCCCACATATTCATTAAAGTAGTCTGTTGCTAAGACAAAACTGGTTAGCGCTTGCTGTGGGCAGAGCACCATCTCAACAATCTTACTGGCATCTCACAGGGGTGAAGAACAGCTTTAGAATATTTACTGACATTCTGAAGGCTAGTGCAAGCCAGTTTTTTTCAGAGTGGAATTGGGATATGGGGAAGTGAGGCATGGCTAGGATTGGCGAAAGATCATTAATAGATTGGAATTGGTGGACACAGAAAGGAAGCTCTTGATGCAAAGGTTCACCAAATCTTGGGGTATAAAACTTATTTGGTGGTTTCTACTGAAGACTTGAAGTTCCTTCAATGAACAATAAAGTCATTTGTAACATTAATCTTCCTGGGTAAGAGTTTCCTGGAATACTAAATTTTTGTTGGTAAGGACAATGGAATAGTAAAGTCATGCTAATGTAGACAGCAGTAGTAGATAGTTTCAATTCTCATTTTTTCTTTCTAAATTTATTGTTCAAAGGCAGCATTAGTTATGCAGTAGACAGAGGGAGATTAAATTTGGACTCAGATATTTTACATCTGCTTCCTGGTTCTGCTTTTTACAACTTGGATGAGTTAGTGCACCCCTTTAAATCTCAAGTATACTGCTGTTATAAAGAGGACAAGTTTTCCCTTTAAGACTTGACTTTGAAATTCAACCAGGAAAACATATTAGCATCACAGTGTAAGTTCACCTTAGATTCCTTCCACTCACCACCTCTAAACCTGCCTGAAATTCAGCTCTGAATGCCAAGTCTTCCCAACATAGTGTAATGCAAGCAAGCGTCACGCCACACTGCTCAAAACTTTTTACATAATGATGAAAATTGTGAAAAAAAACCCCATAGAATTTAGAGCAAAAGAAATTGATCATAGGTTTAAATCCTACCTGGTATTTTGGCATTCCTGCCAATGCACTCAGCTTCCTCAATATTACAATTGTTGAATGAGATTCCCTGTAACTATTCTTGCTTTTTCTTTCCTTTTTTTCTTTTTGCCCTTTCTTTCTTTTCTTTTCTATTTTTTTCTGTTTCTTTTTCTTTCATCTTTTTTTTTTTTGGTAGATGGGTTTTACATTCAGAATGAGCTAATTCCACTTTAGTCACGCTTGATGGGAACTGGTGATTCAACTGTGGCAAAACTTTGAAAGTGTTCATTAATTCAGGCTTAATTAATGCAGAATGACAATGAAACTTTTATGGAATATATGTCATCAACATGAACACCATGCATACATTATACTCGCAAATACTAAGATGAATACAAATGTATTCCAATGACCAAACCCTTAAAAGTTACCCCAGTGAGACGGTTGTGGATATATGCAATGTGCTTTACATAACTGAAAAAAGACTTAAATCTATACTGCATAATCTGTGATATAAATGCAGAGAAAACATTATATTTTTATTAATATAATGATGAATTTTCTTACAAAACCAGCCTCTGAAAAAGACAATTCCTTTAACTTCTTGCTCAATAACATATATGCCCTTAAAATGTTAGACTTCCAGATTACTGATATTATAAATTAAATCTGTGATTTCATAGATATTTAATGCATCTTAAATTCAAATATCTGCTCTTTTGGGTTAAATAGAATAGCTGGACATTGTAGAATCTGAACTTGCATTAGGTGAAAGATTGTAAAATATGCCTGTACATTTTTAAATTACATAGTTTCCTCAAATAGTAGGCTTATGTACCAGGTTCCAGTGTTCTGCAGAGCCAGAAGTTTGCCATGGCAACTGCTGCATCTTTTTTCCTTTTAGTACATAAAGCTACAGATTAACAGGAAAGACCATTATGTCAGATGGCCCTCTAATTCCCATATAGCTAGATTTCATTGATATTTATTTCTTATATGTAATTTAGATAGTATGTCAAAAACTTTTTTGATTGTGTTTATAATCAGTATCCTGATACTATTTTCTTAAGAATGTTGTGCACATTTTTCCCTAAGTTTTTAATCATAGTAAATACACATCACATAAAAATTACCATTTTAGCCATTTTAAAGCATCAGTTTAGTGACATTAAATACATTCATATTGTCATGCAGCCATCACCATCAGATACCCATCTTAACAATTCTTTTCATCTTGTAAAATCAAAACTGTATAAACAATAACTCTGTTCTTCTCTCACCCCATCCCCTGGCAACCATCATTCTATTGTCTGTCTCTATGGTTTTGATTACTCTAAGTACCTCAAATAAGTGGCATCATATGTTATTTGTCTTTTTGTGACTAATTCATTTCACTTACCATAATACTGTCAAGGTTCCTTTTTATTTTAGCA
Organism: Pedetes capensis; assembly: GCA_007922755.1. Lineage (NCBI taxonomy): Eukaryota > Metazoa > Chordata > Mammalia > Rodentia > Pedetidae > Pedetes > Pedetes capensis. The sequence goes on along the minus strand of VMDO01004836.1, from coordinate 94,090 downwards.
TGGGTCAGAATTTCCTTCCTTAAGAGTGTATAATATTTCTTATGCATACACAAGGTCTGAACAAAAAATACAATGAATGTTTAAATAAATGAATTATTACAGTAACAGACACATTGATGTTAATCCCCCTCAAAATAGTCCCCCTGGCTTTGAACACATTCATCCCATCGTTCTTGCCACTCTCTGCAAAACAGTTCTGGAAGTCTTCTGAATGTCTTTAGTTTCATTCTCCATCATGACAACACTCCATGTTTCACTTCACTTCTGGTGTATGATTTCTGTCAAATTAAACCATTATGGTGTGTCCTCACCCACCTTACTCACAGGAACTGTCACCCTGCAACTTCTGGCTCTCCCACAAAGTCAAAATGACCATGAAAAGTAAACATTTTGAATTAACTCAGGGTGTCAAGGCAATCAAAGGGTGCCACTAAAGACAATCACAAAAGAGGACTTCCAAAATTTCTTCAGAAAGTAGCATTAATGGTGGAATAAGTGTGTTCAAAGTTGGGAGAGTGTTTGGAAGGAGATTAATGGCAATGTGTCTTTACTGTAATACACTCTGTAAAAATCTAAACATTTGTTATATTTTTTGATCATAATTTTTATGCCACATTCTGCATGTTCATTCAGATATTGGTGGACAGTTGGGTTGCTTCCACATTTTGTCTATTGTGAATAATGCTGCTAGGAACAAGGGTGTACAAACTTGTCTTGAAGACCCTGCTTTTAATTCTTTGTGCATATACACAAAAGTGGAATTGGTGCAATATATGGCAATTTTGTGGTTAACTTTTTGAGGAGCTGTCATTTTCCACACCAATGGAGGATCGCAAGTTCGAGACCAGAGGCATCTGCATAACTTAGCGAGACTCTGTCTCAAAAGCAAAAAAAAAAAATGGTTTGGGGGTGCAGCTCAGTAGTCCAGCACTTGCAAAGCATGCAGGCCCGGGGCCCTGGGTTCAACCCCCAGTACTGCCAAAAAAAAAAAAAAGAACAGGCAACAAACTCTTGCAAACAATAAGTCATTATAGTAACATCATAGAATTATAAATAATTAAAAATTAAATAATTATAAATAATAATGAAATAAATAAAAATAATTATAAATTAAAAATTAATAGCTTTCTTATATGCCAAAAATGGATGATTGGAATTTGAAATTAAAAACACAATACCATTTCCAATAACACCAAAGTAAAACAAAATACTTGCATACAAATGTAAGAAAATATGTACAGAATCTATTTGTAGAAAACTTAAAAACTCTGATGCCAAAAGTCTAAATAAATAGAGAACAAATAGATAAGACCACACTCAGGCTTTTATAACAACCTTCTTGCAAGAACTACCAAGAAATCTCACAACACCTATCTTCCAAGTGCATCCCCCTACAGACTTATGTTCATCTCAATGAGAAATACATTCATTCCAACCTCCAAAGTCCCCAAGTCTTAATTGCTCCAACATTGCTTAAAACTCCAAGTCTGATTTGTCATCTGAGACTAAGGCAAACTCTTTCAGCCATGAGTCCCTATAAAATCAAAAGACAAGTTATGTATTTTCAAGATACACTGATGGAATAGGCATGGGGTAAACATTTCCATTCCAAAGGGAGGAATAGGAACGTAGGAGAGAGAAATCAGCCCAAGAAAGACAAAAACTTGGAAAGACAGGAATTAAATCTTAAAGTTCCAATTCCAGCCTCCTGGGCACACTGCTGGGAGCAGGGACCTTCCATGGGCTCGGGAAGCCCTACCCCCTAGTAATGTTGGTCTCTGGCCACATGGCTGCTCTCTGAACTTCTAAGCAAATCACCTTATTCCAAGTGTGGTGTGGCAGTTGCTAAGTTCTCATCTTCTCCAGGGTCTCTACTGCAGCTTCACCCTCACAGCTGCACTGGGCATTGCTCCATGGGAGTCTCCCTGCAGAGGTTCCGATCCTCCAGCACATTGCCTGGCTTTCCTTGGCTTTCATTTGAAATCTCAGTTGAAGATGCTATGACCCCTTAACTCTTGCATTCTACACACCTGCAAAATCAACATTCCATGGACAACTCTCCCCACAGCCAGTCTTTGATATATGATTCTCTGCCAAATTATTTGCTTTAGGTTTACGTCATTCATATATGTAAGCATTGCTCATCAGCTAGGTTAAAACTGTTGGAGGTTAATGTTAGGTACTTTTACCATTCTCAGCTGATTATAGATGTTCTTCCCCTTTTCATTCTTTACCTCTTTTCTCAGCCAAAGACTTGAAAATTCCAATTCCGCTTTCCCTTCTGCGTTCCATACTCATATATCCAGTTGTCTTCTTGGTATATCCATTTAAATTTGTTAAGAGCACTCAAATTTAACACATCCCAAATATTTACACTCTCCATCATTCACCTACCCTCAACATACCTAGAAACCTAGGAGCCCTTAGCTTATGTTTCCCATACCACTGCCATTCAATTACCAAAAGCTGCTACCTATATCTTTCTTTTTCCTTCCTTCCTTCCCCTCCTCCTCCTTCTTCTATCTCTCTCTTTCTTTCTCTCTCTCTCCTGTACTTTCTTTCTTTCTACCGTCTTGCTGTGTTGCCCAAATTACTTTCAAACTCATGAGCTCAAGTGATCCTTCTACTTCAGCTTCCTGAGTCACTCAGAGGATTGATACACATCACACATGGTTTAACCTCTAAAGTACATTTTTAATTCATCCAGATTTCTACATGTGTAGATCAAACACCCTTAATCCAAGTTGTGGCGTACACACCTCCTGGTCTGGCCTGGATGTTTTGATGGGCGGTGGTGCCATGCACACAGATATTAAACACAATTCACTCGGGACCCTCGGGTGAGGGGCGAGGACTCCTGCAGCCCTCAGGATGCCGCCGGCGAGGATGGGAGAAAGGAAAAGCCTCAGGCACTTTTGCCTTCCAGGGACAAACACCCATGTTGGAGGTCTCGGTGGTCACGAGGAGAGAGTTCTTGCTTCGTGGGTGATCAGAGAGTGAGTTCTTTCCTTGATGGTCACAGTGGGAGAGCATTCTTTCCTCACCAAAGGTCCAGGCAGAGAAAATGGAGAGAGCTGTTTCCTTATCAGTGGTCCAGGCAAAAATGGGGTCTTTCCTTGGTGGTGGTTGAAGGTCTGGGCGAAAAAAGGATTGAGCTGCCGCAGTGCAGCTCCTTATATAGCTCGCCCTTGGAATGGCCTGAGCCAATCAGCTTTGAGTTCAATTGTCCGATCAGGTTCGGGGGATTTGTGAAGGGTTTTGTACAAACATCCAACCAAGTTACTTTCATTTTTCTTAGATGTAGCTTTTTACCCAGTTTTGGGGTTTTTGCCAATTTCCTCCCAATTTCTCCCTATCCCAAGTCCCTACCAACTACTGCTTAGGACACTGCAGAGCTTCTTAATTTGTTTTCTCACTTCATTCTTGTCCTTCCTCCAAAACATTCTCCACAGAGGCCAGAGTGATTTTTTTAAACCGTAAATTATATATTATTACTTTCCAGATTTAAAATCCTCCACAGTGTCCACTATAGCTCAAAAAAGTTCTCAAGCTTCTTAGAATTATCTTCAAACATTTCCATCCACTGTCCCTGCCTGCCTGCCTCTGTGACATCAGCTTCTGCCATTCTTTTATTTACTCATTGTACTTTAGATAACATGGCCACACCTTCTCCCAGTTCAGCACGTACAATATGCCACAACTTCCGCTTGGAAAACTCTTTTCTAGTCTGTTCATTAAGATAATCCATACCAATTTTTACATCTCAGCTTACATAGCTTTTCTTCAGTGACACTTTCTCTCACCCTCCAAATCTAAATTAGACCCTGCTTGGTGCAGCTGTTTTTCCTTTTCATAGCATTTATTCCAGTAATAATTATTTTGTTTTATATTATTTTGTATATTACCTATTTTTTCCTGGCCATATGTTCTATGTAGAAAGGGATCTCCTCATTACTTATTTCTTCATTACTTCATTACACCCAATCCTGTGGTGGCCCAGGATTTTGCCAATGTGCATACTCTAAAATAACGTTTAAATTTATAAATATTCTTACAGATATATTGTTTCTATTTAGGTAGGCCATACAGATAGTAAAGTGGATAAAGAGACCAATTACAAGATTATATTATGACGTTTATTACTGTACTATTCACAAGAGCCAAGTAATGGAATCAGCTGAGGTGCCCATCAATGGATGAACAGATAAAGAAAATGTGGTGACTGTTGGGGTACGATGAAATTTCTTAGGTTGAGAACGAAAGCAATTCACAGAAGAATACTGCACTCCATGCTCACCTAATGAACACCATGCCTACTCTACAGAACTTTGTTTTAGCTTCACAAAGTTCTATTCCTATAGTGGGTCATTCTCTCTAAAACTCCAGAGTCTTTGGGCATGCCATTTCATTTGCTTGGAAATCCCTTCCACCTAAGTCCTATTTATTCTTTAGGAATCATATAAAACCTTTTCCTTTCCAGGAAATGTTTCTAACATTTCCAATCTATTATTTGCACTTTACTTTTGCTTTTGGTATATTTACAGCATGACATTCATCTTCTACTGTCATCTCTGTTGTTTTTGTTAGGTACTGTCAAGTGCAGTCTGACTCATAGTGACCCTATGTACAGTGGAATGAAACACTCCCCCATTCTTTGCCAGGCACATGATCTTATTTATGTTTAAGTCCATTGTTGCAGACACTGTGTTAATCCATCTAGTGGAGGGTTTCCCTTTTTTTTTTTTTTTGTTGACCTACCACTCTCCCAAACATGATGTTTTTCTCCAGGGATTGGTCCCTCCTGACTACATTTCCAAAATATGTAAGATGCAGTCTAGCCATCCTTGTTTCCAAGGAGCACTCTGGTTGCCTTTCTTCTAGGACAGATCTGTTGGTTCTTTTGGCAGTCCATGGTATATTCAATAATTATCTCCAGCACCATAATTCAAAAGCATCAATTCTTCTCCTGTCTCCCTTATTCAACATCCAGCTTTCACAAGCATATTGCTAGCAATGAACTTTTTTCCTCAGCTTTGTTGAAATATAATTGAGAAAAATTGTATATTTTTCAGGTGTACAATGTGACGTTTTGAAAGATATATATATGTTGTAAAATGATTGCCACACTCAAGCTAGTTAACATGTTCATCATCTCATATAGCAACTATTTTTGTAAGGAGAGTATTTAAGGTCCATTCTTTTAGCAAACTTCAAACATGTAATCAGTATTTTTAGCTATAGTCACCAAATTATGTATATCTCCATAGTGTAATTATCTGACATAATTAAAATTGTATACTTTGACTAACATTTTCCCTATCCTCTAGCCCCTAGGACTTACCATTCTATTTTGCTTCTATGTTTGACAAGGTTTTAAAATTCCAAATGGAAGTGAGATCATGTAGGATTTATCATTCTATTCCTAGTTTATTTCACTTATATAATGTCCTCCAGATTTATTAATATTACTACAAATAACAGAATTCTCTTGTTTGCAGCTCAAGAGTATTTCATTGTGTGTATATACCACATTTTATTTATCTGTTCATGCATCAATGGACACTTAGGTTGATTCCATATCTTTGCTATTGTGATCAAAGCTGCTATGAATATGGGAATGAAGTTTATCTTTTGACATACTGATTTCATTACCTTGGCTATATACCCAAGTAGTGGGATTGCTGGATTGTATGATAATTCTATTTTTAAGATTTTGAGGAAACTGCATATTGTTTTCCATAATGTCTATAGCAATTTATGCTCCCACCATGGTGTACAAAGATTCCCTTTTCTCTATATCCTCAAAGGGAATTGTCTTTTATCTTTGTGGTAATAGACATGCTAACAGGTGTGAGGTAATATATTATTGTGGTTTTGATTTGTGTTTCTCTGATGATTAGTGATGTTGAGCATTTTCTTGTATACTTGATGAAGATTTGTATGTCTTCTTTATAGAAGTGTCTATTCAGATTGATTGCACATTTTTAATTGGTTTATTATTATTATTATTTTGCTATTGAATTGCTTGAGTTCCATATATATTTTGGATTTTAACCCCTTATTAGACATATGGTTTGAAAATTCTGAGTTGTCTATTTAGTCTTTTGACTTTTTTTCCTTTGCTATGAAGAATATTTTTAGTTTGATCCAATCTCATGTGTCTATGTTTGCTTTTGTTTCCTGTGCTTTTGAGGTCATATCTAAAGAATATTGCCCAGAGCAATAACAAGACACATTTTCTCTATGCTTTCTTCTAGGAATTTTATACTTTCAGGCCTTACGCTTAAGTCTTTAATCCATTTTGAGACAATTTTTGTTTACAATGTAAAATCAATGTCTAATTTCATTATTCTGTATGTTGATATTAAGTTTTCCCAACTCCATTTATTGAAGAAATTATCTTTTCCCCATTGTATCTTCTTGGCATCTGTGTTGAAAATCAACTCATAAATAAAAGTGTAGATTTATATCTCAGTTCTAAATTCTACTCCATAGGTCTATGTGCTTGTTTTGATGCCAGTACTGTGCTTTTTGATTACAATAAATTTGAGTTTGTTTTGAAATCAGGTAATGTGATTCCTCCAGCCTTGATATTTTTATTCAATATGCTCTAACTATTTGATGTTCTTTGTGGTTCTATTCACATTTTAGGATTAATTTTTCCTATTTCTGTGGGGAAAAAGTCATTAGAATTTTGTTTGTGGTTGCACTGACTCTATAGATCATTTTGGATAGGATGGCCATTTTAACAATATTAGTTCTTGCAGTCCATAAACATGAGAGAGTTTTACATTTATTTACATGTTCTTCAATTACTTTCATGAATTTTTTTTATAATTTTCAGTATGCAATTTATCTACATCCTTGATTAAATTTATTTCTAGATAATTTTGTAGCTTTTATAAGTGAAATATTTCTTAATGTTTTGATAGTTTGTCACTAATGTACAAACTACTGATTTTGCTTATTGATTTTGTACCCTGTAACTTTACTGAATTTGTTTATTCTAATATTTTTTGAGGGAGAAGGACATGACAATCCACTCCTGAAGCAATTCCAAAGCAATCAGCCATTGAAAATTCTATGAGGGTCACCATGAGTCAGACTGGACTCAATGGCACCTAACAACAACAACAATATTTTTTGAAACAAATTCCCAAACAATCAGCCATTGAAAACCCTCTGAGGGTTATTATAAATCAGACATGACTTCATGGCACCTAACAACAACAACAAAAATTTTTGGTGGAATCTTTACGACTGTCTACATATAATATCATTTTATCTACAAAAGGAGACAATTTTACTTCTTCCCTTCCAATCTGGATGACTTATATATTTTTCTTACCTAATTTCCCTGCCTGCAACTTCCAGTGTTATATGCACCGAAATGGAAAATGTAGGCTTCCTTGTGTTCTTGATCTTAAAAGGAATGATTTTTGATATTGAGTATGACATTAGTGAATGGGTTTTTCATGTATGTTCTTTATTATGTTGAGGATATATTTCTTCTAGAAATATAATATTAGACTTATTTTTTATCACAAAAGGATATTCAATTTTCTCAAATTCTTTTTTGTATCTATTTATTTGATCATATGTTTTTTATCTTTCATTCTGCAAATTAACATTCTATTAATCTAGAGTTTCATATTTATTGATTTATATTAAACCTTATTTGAACCATTTTGGAATCAAGGGACAAGTCCCATTTAATCACAGTGTGTCATCCTTATGGTGTGCTGTTGGATTCAGTTTGGTACAATTTTGTTGCAAGTTTTTGAATCTATATTCATCAGTTGTTATTGTTGTTATGTGCCATCAAGTTCATTCCGACTCATAGCGACCCTATAATATTTTCAATGGCTGAGGGTTTCAGGATTGCTTTGAGAGTAAGCTGCCAGGTCCTTCTCCCATTTTTATGGTACTGGAGATTAAAACTAGGGCCTCAGAGAGCACAGAGCAGCACTCTACCCTCAGCTACACTGCAACCCCTCATGAATGATATTTACCTTCGATTTTCTTTTCTTATAGCACTCTTGTCTGGCTTTGTTGATACAATGCTAATATTGCTAAATGTGTTTGAAATACGTGATTGCCTTTCCTACTAGTGCTGGCATTTAGCTATGTTGGTAGAGTGCTTGCACAAAAACAGGAGAAGGATCTGGCAGCCTACTCTGTAAACAATCCCAAAACAGTCATGGAAAGTCCTATGGATAGCAGAGAAGCACTGACATAGTGCTGGGCATGACAGTGTCAGGGAGTGTTTCCTTCTGTAGTACACAAGGTCGCTATGAGTTAGATCTGACTCAATGGCACCTACCAACCACAATAACCTTCTTCAATGTGTCTTTTATTATTTCTGTGTTCCACATAGATGCCACAGTCTTACCTGGATACCGTAGATCTTACAATGGCACTTTGAAGCACGCATGGTTATTCAAATTGATGTTCCTGTGAGTGGATGAGCTCTAGAAATCTGTTCTAACATGTTGCTGATACCACTTCTCTTTGTAAACCTATAAATCATTTAAGTATAGGCGTGAGTCTTATTGTTCTATAATTCGTATAGGTAGCAATGGATTTCACGCATAGAAGTTTTCCAATAATGTTTGTAGGAAGAGCAAATCAACAAAATTTTTTTTCTCCTGTATGATATTAGAAGGAATGTCTTAAAATTAACTAATCTCTTTGTATAGTCAATGAAATTCTACCAAAGTTAGTGTTGCCAGCATGCTATATTAGTGAGTGCCAAGAAAAATGGTTTGGTAAAATGTAAGAGGATTAGCATTTTAAAAATAAAATAACACTGGAGAAAAATACCCATGTGGAGGTCAGTAAGGTAAAGTAATTGGCAAAATTGAAAAGATTCTAACTGCTAGTGATCTGTAAATTGGGTATGAGAGTAAAAGATGCAGTTGTATTAGGAAAGGCTTTGAACTGTGTTTTGTGGGTGTGGGCTATGGATGTCATTTTTTGTTTTTATCTTTTCAAAGCTTTTAGGACTCTGATCATAGAAAGATAAATCCAGAGGAGTTCTCCAGGTGGCACTCAAGGGAAAGCAGAATAAGCAAGCAGAAGGCTAGGCAACACTGTTTCCGTCTAGCCTGTTGAGACTAAGCCAGGATAGAAGAAGCACAGCATAATAACAAATGTGTAATTCTCTTGAGTTTCATTGTACTGGGTGACTTTTCAACCTGAGATTTAATAGTAAAGAGGCAATAAGCCCCATATTCTATTGCAGAAGCTGGTAAACTACAGCTTGACAGCCAAATGCTGCCTAGAGCCACATTTTATAAGTAAAATCATATTGAAACAAAGCCACAGTCATTCTGTAGTTGCTTTTACACTGCCACCACGCAATTGAGTCAGAGTGAGAGAGAATATGTGGACTGCAAAGCCTAAACTATCGATCTGGCCCTTGACGGAAAGTTTGTTGAAGCCTGTTCGCATTTCAGACATTTCCCCTTTCTGTAGCAATGCAGACTGGATGATGTAACCCCATTAAAGTGATGAAACAAAACTCCAGTTCCAGCTCATGGACTGTCTCATGTGTTTTCCTCTTTCAGGACTTTCACAAATATTTAGTAGTTCATGGAAACCCTGTTTTACATGCTAGCAGTCGCCAAAAGTAAATACTGTGCTTTTATTTTACCATTATGAGGAATTTAGATAAAATGAACATCAATAAGGGGGCTTTTCTATATCAATGTAAGGAGAATTCACAGCTCAGGTATTTTGAAGGAGTAATTTCCAGCAGATAATAAAATCTTAATGTAGTTGTTGTATTGTTAGGTGCCCTTGAGTCAGTGTTCTACTCATAGCGATCCTACATACCACAGGCAAAACACTATTGTCAGTGCTTCTCTGCTATTCATAGGGTTTTCAATGGCTGATTATTTTGGGGGAGTGGGTTTCCTGGTCCTTCTTCCAAGCTTACAGCACCTGGTTTTCTCAGGTGGTTTCCCATCCCAGTATTAACCAGGACCCACCCTGCTTAGCTTCTGAGGTCTAATGAGATCAGACACACCATGGTATGGTGTAGGCCAAATCTTAATATGTGTATATAATTAGACCAAGTAAAGATGAATGTATCTATTTACCCTAAGAAAACAATGTGAATACTGCATGCAAGAAGACTTAGCCATTAGTGTATTTTTATATAATATAAATGATCAAAAATCATCTAAATATCCAACAGGGGACTAAATCAGTAGCTTAAGGTTTACTCATATGCTAAAATTGAAATGTATTATTAGATTTAAAAATGATGATTAATACAAAAGAATTTATCAATTTGCCACTTATGATTGTTGTTGTTATGTGCCATGAGTTGCCTCCAACTCATAGCAACCCTCATAGGGCTTTCAATGGCTGATTGTTTTGGGATTGCCTAGGGAGTGGATTCCCAAGTCCTTCCGTCCCTCCTCCCATGCCACTTATGATTAGTGATGGCATAAACCTAGAAGGAATATAGCAAAAATACTGACAGGTGTTACCTGTAGATTACAAAATTACAGGTGAACTGGTATTTCGTTTTTCTAAAATGTTTCAAAATTAATATGTATATTTGAAAATTAATGGAAAAACAGCTTGCTCATAAGAAATATATGCATATATATATATTTTTTTTTTTCATGAACCTAATAAAAGATAGCCTTGAGGGGAGAAAATGTCTAAAAAGGTAGCTCTGCTGTGAGTGGTGGCGCAGGTCTGTAATCCCAGTGGCTGGGGAGGCAGAGGCGGGAAGATCATAAGTTCGAGACCAGAGACAGTCTGTGTAATTTGGTGAGACCCTGTCTCAAAAAAGTAAAATGATGGGCCAGGGGTGCAGCTCAGTGGTCTAGCACTTGCAACGCATGCAAGCGTAAAGCCCTGGGTTCAACCCCCAGTACCGGAAAAAAAAAAAAAGTAGCCATAAAGTTTATGTCGCCTGCAGTCATAACACTGCGGCATCTGATTTCATCTGATTTCAGAAGCTAAGCAGGGTCAGGCCTGGTTAGTACTTGGATGGGAGACCGCGTGGGAATACCAGATACTGTAGGCTTGGGAGAAGGATCCGACAGCCCATTCCCAAAAATCAACCCACCATTGAGCTCTATGTGTAATAGAGAAGCACTGACAATAGTGTTACACTTGTCATAGGTAGGATCTCTATGAGTTGGACACGGACTCGATGGCACCTAACAACATTAACCTTTCCAACTCCCAAGGTTAATAGGCCTGCAGCCGTAGGCCTGTGGCATCCGATCCCTTAAGATCTCAGAAGCTAAGTAGGGCCAAGCCTGGTTAGTACTTGGATGTGAGACTACCTGGGAACACCAGGTGCTATAAGCTTGGAAGAAAGACCAGGAAACTCACTCCCCAAAATCAATCCGCCATTGAAAACCCTATGAACAGCAGAGAAGCACTAACAAGTGTTTTGCCTGTTGTACGTAGGGTCATTATGAGTTGGATACCGACTTGATGGCACCTAACAACGACAAGAACAAGGTTAATATGCATATTGAGCATGCACACATATACATGCACAGAGAAGGAAGTACGACTTTCTCTTTTCTTACGCTTCCCTACTATAGCATTCTGACCACTGAATTATTTTGTAGCTTTTTCCTCCATGTCCTCACCTATCTGTAACCAAAATAATAATTGAAAAGACCGAATTTGATTGCATTTCCTTATTGTTGTCTAGAGAGAGTCCTGAATTGAGTGATACATCTAGATTTCTAATTTCTGCACCTTCTCGCACCTACATCAGTTATTGCTTATTTTCCAAAATTGAATGAGATAAATCTTTTGAATTATTGCCTAATTTCCATATGCTGACAAAAAAATCAGCTGATATGTTAAGACTGAGCGTTTAAGGCAAAGGGTTGCCTCTGCAACTTAATGAGACCCTGCCTCAAAACAGAAAGTGAAAAATAACGAGTTCAGGTCAGTGATAGAATGCTTACTTAGCAAGTGTGAGGCCCTGGGTTCAACCCCAAGTACTGAAAGAAAAAAAAAAAAACAAAAACAAAAACCCACTCATAACTGAAGATAAAGAATATCATGGGAAAAAGTAGAAGTTTGGGGCAAAAAATTCTCACTTTTAAAAACTTGAGTCAGCTTTCTAATTATGGAACTTTTCATGACCTTCCATGTTTTCAAAAGTTTTCTTTTTCTTTTTAAATTTTATTCAGAAATGTTGGTGGTGTGCAGATCATAGGTCATTTGCTATATCCATGTTGCAACTATTGAATCACCTTTTCTTACACATTGATCATCTTGCATATTTTATAGAACAGTATAAAGAAGAAAAGAAAAGTAGGAGTTTTATTACATATTACATATTACATATTAATGTATTGAAAATCATTTGAAATCATGGGTTATATTCTCATTGATTTTTTCCCTTCCCCCTATTTTTTCATGTATTTATATAATTGCATCCTATGTTTTGAGATTTTATTCTCTCCCTTTATGCCTCTACATTATTTCCTCTCCCCTTCCCCCTTCCCCAACCTCCATTCCCACCCACTGATCCCCACCCCCTTCTTTCTGATGTTTGTATTTTCCATTTTTAGATAGGTATGATTATTCACATATATATATATGTGTGTGTGTGTATGTGTACATATTGTTGTTGTTGTTGTTGTTGTTGTTGTTGTTGTTAGGTGCCGTCGAGTCGGTATCAGACTCATAGCGACCCTCATAGGGTTTTCAATGGCTGAGTGCTTCGGGATTGCCTTGGGAGTGGATTGCCAGGCCCTTCTCCCATTTTTGCGGTGCTGGGAATTGAACTCAAGGCCTCACAGACTGCAGCGCAGCGTTCTACCCACTGAGCTAAATCCCAGCCCCATGTGTACATATATATATGTGTATATATATATATATATATATATATATGTACATACATACATATATACACATACATATATGTATAATTTTTTTTCTTTAAGTTAGATTTGGTTCCCATATATGAGTGAGAATCTATGATATTTCTCTTTTTGAGTCTGGGATAATTTTCTTAAAATTGATGTTCACCAGTTTCATCCATTTTGCTGAAAATGACATAATTCCATTTTCTTTATTGCTGAGGAATATTCTCTCTCTCCATATATATATATATATATATATATGTCACAATTTTCAATATACTCCTCTGTTGGTAGATATTTTGGTTGATTCCTTACTCTTGTAATTGTGAAGAATGCTGCATTAAATATGGAAGTGCAGGTGTCCCTGTGGTATGATGACTTATCTTCCTTTGGGCATATTCCCAGGAGTAGTGTAGTTAGGTTGTATGCAGTTATATTCTCAGTTTTCTGAGGTACCTCCAGGTTGATTTCCAAAGTGGCTAAAGTAATTTATAGTCCCAACAGCAGTGTAAAAGTGTTCTTTTTTTCTCAGCATCCTTGCCAGTATTTGTTATTTGTTTTGTTAATCTTGGCCATTTTTACTGGCATGAGATGGAATCTCAGTGTTCTTTTGATTTGCATTTCCCTAATGGCTAGGGATATTGAGCATTTTTTCATGTGTTTATTGGCCATTCGTATTTCTGCTTTTGAGAACTGTCTGTTCAGTTCCATTGCCCACTTATTTATTGGGTTATTTATTATTTTGGGGTTCAATTTAATAAGTTATTTGTATATTCTAGAAATTAGTCATCTGTCAGATGTGTAGCATGCAAAGATTTTCTCCCATTTTGTGGGCTTTCCCTTTACTATGTTAATTGTTTTCTTTGCTATACACAAGTTTTTTAGTATTGTGTTAATCACATTTGTCAATTCTTGGTGTAGATTCCTCGGCAATGAGTCTTGTTAAGGAAGTGCTTGTCAATGCATATATATTGGAGCATGTTCTCTATCTTTTCTTCTAATGGTTTTAAGGTTTGTGGTTTTATGTTGAAGTCTCTGATCCATTTTGAGTTGACTCTTGTGCAGATTGAGAGATATGGGCCTATTTTCAGTTTTCTGCAAATGGATATCCAATTTCCCCAGCACCATTTGTTGAAGAGGTTATCTTTTCTCCAGTGAATGTCCTCAGCCCCCTTTTCAGAGACCAGTTGGCTGTAGTTTCATAGGTGTATCTCTGGGTCTTCAATTCTGTTCCATGGACCTTCATACCTATTTTTGTGTCACTAAAATGCTGTTTTTGCCACTATGGCCCCGTAGTGTAGTTTGAGGTTAGGTATTGTGATTTCTCTGGCACTCTTTTTGCTGCTTAGGATTGTTTTGACTATACACAGTCTTCCGTGCTTCTATAAACTTTAAGATTTTTTCTATTCCTGCAAAATATGTTATTGGAATTTGAATAGGGATTACATTAAATCTTAAATAGCTTTTTATACTATAGCCATTTTCACAATATTGATTCTTCTGATCTACCAGCAAGGAAAGTCCTTCCATCTTATCATATTTTCTGCTATTTCTTTTATTAATATTTTGGTTTACATTGTAGAGATCTTTAGGGTCTTTAGTTAGATTAATTTCTAAATATTTATTTTTGGTGCATTATTGTGAATGGGATCATTGCCTTGATTTCTTTCTCTTATTGTTTGCTATTGATGTAAAAAAAGGCTACTGATTTTTGAGTGTTAATTTTGTATCCTGCTACTTTGCTGAAGGAGCCAACTAGCTCCAAGAGTTTTCTAGTGGAATTTTTAGGGTTCTTTAGGTATCAGATCATGTCATTTGTGAGTAAAGATAGTTTGACCTCTTCTTTCCCTATCTGTATTCCTTTAATTTCTATCTCTTGCTTGATTTCTCTGGCTAGGACTTCAATCACAATATGAATAGAAGAGGAGAGAGTGAACATCTTTGTCTTATTCCTGATCTTAGAGGGAATGCTTTTTTTTCCCATTTAAGATAATGTTGGCTATTTTTGTGTCATAGATAGCCTTTATGATGTTGAGGTAAGTCCCTTCTATGCCTAATTTCTTCATGACTTTTATCATGAAGGGATGTTGAATTTTGCAAAGACTTTCTCAGCCTCTATTGAGATGATCATATGATTTCTATTTGCAAGTCTCTTGATGTGTTGAATTACATTAATTGATTTACCAATGTTGAACCAGCCTTGCATCTGTGGAATGAAGTTCACCTGATTGTGGTGTATAATCTTTTTTTTGTGTTACTGAATTTGGTTTGCCAAAATTTTATGAAGTATTTTTGCATCAATTTTCACTGGGGAAATTGGTCTCTAGTTCTCTTTCTTTCTAGGGTCCTTATCTGATTTTGGTATCAGGGTGATACTGCCTTCATAGAATGAATTTGGAAATATACCTTCCTTTCTAATTTTTGTAATAATTTGAGGAGACTAGGTATTAATTCTTCTTTTAAGGTTTGTTAGATTTCAGCTCTGGACTCATTGGGCTCTGGGATTTTCTTTGTTGGGAAGTTTTTTCTTACTACCTCCAACTCAGTAGTTATAATGGGCCTGTTTAGTTTGCGTATGTCCTCAGTGTTTAGTTTTGGTAAATCACACATGTTAAGAGATTTGTCCATTTCTTCTGTATTTTCATTTTGAGGGAAGTGAAATTTCTCGAAGTAGTTTCAGATGATTTTCTGGATTTCATTGGTATCTGTTATTGTGTCCCCCTTGTCATCTCTGATTTCTTTAAATTTGAGCCTTTTCTCTCTCCCTTTTGGTAAGTCGACTGAGGGAGTGTCAATTTTGTTGATCTTTGGGAAGAACCAACTCTTGGTTTTGTTAATTTTTTTGTATTGTCCTTTTAGTCTCTATTTTGTTAATTTCTGTCTTGAACTGAATAATTTCTTTCTGTGTACCTCTTTTGGATTTGGCTTGTTGTTGGCTTTATAGTTGCTTAGGATGTATCATTAAGTTATTAATTGGCACTTCCCTAACTTATTGATGAAGGCACTCATGGCTATGAAAGTCCCTCTTAGAACTGCCTTTGTTGTACCCCATATGTTATAGTAGGATGTTTCATCCCCATTTAATTGCAGAAACTTTAAAATCTCCTGTCTGATTTCTTCAATGACCCATTCAGAAGTACATTTTTTAGCCTCCAGGTATTTGTAACATTTCTGAGGTTTTTCTCACTTTTTAAAATGGGGATTACATTGATTCTGAAAATTACTTCAGAAATGTGTTATTTAGTCTCCATATATTTGTAACATTTCTAGAGTTTTTCTTGCTTTTGAGTTTTGCTTTCTAGTTTTAATCCATTGTGATATGATAAGATACAGGGGATGATTTCAAGTTTTTGTATTTGTTGACGCTATATTTTTGGACTAAAGTGTGGTCTATTTTAGAAAAAGTTCCATATGGTACTGAAGGGAATGTATATTCCACAAATGATAGATGGAATATTCTATAGACATGTTAGATGCAGTTTATCCATGGTGCTGCTTAAGCCCATCATTTCTCTGCTGATTTTCTCTTTGATGAGCTGTCTTTTGAAGGTAGTAAGGTATTTAAATCCCTTATAATTATTATGCCTGGATCAATGTGCTCTTTTATCACAAACAAAGTTTGTTTTATGAGATTAGGTGCTCCTCCTATATTTGGTGGATGAATATTAATTAACATTATGACTTCATGATTGACTTTTCCTTTTACTAATATGTAGTGACCATGTTTGTCTCTTCTAATCAGTTTAGGAGTGAAACTTAAATTTTCAGAAACTTTTATAGCTACCTCTACTTTTTTGATAATCACATTCTTGGGATATTATTTTACAGCCTTTAATTTTCAGATTTTTATGATTTTTATGGATGAAATAAGTCTCTTGAATCCCACATATCAAGGATTTTGGTTTTTTTTTATAATCCAGTTGGCCAGCTAGTGCCTTTTCATGGTGAGTTGAGACCATTTACCTTTAGAGTAATTACTGAGAGTACCTTATTATTCTGCATCATTTGTTTTGATATTTATTTCTTTTCTTCAGTTCACATTTAGCTTGTTTTGATAGTGAATGCCCCTTATATCATTCATTCATTCCTTTGATCTTGCACTTGTGCTGGTCTTACTTTTCCCATTTGTGATATTTCTTTAAGGATCTTCTGTAATTCTGGCTCAATTATTGAAAATTATTTACACTTGTCAATACCATGGAATATCTTGAACTTTCTATTTTAAAAGATAGCATTGTTGAGTAATTTTGGTTGGCAGTTATTTTTTTTTTCAGGATTTGAAAAATATCTGATCATTGGTTTCCTTGCCTTTACAGTTGTCGAGAAATCAGCTGTTATTCTGATGAGCTTGCCTTTTTGAGTTGGAATTTTTCTTTTGCAGCCTTTAAAATAGCTTCTATCCAGTGTTCTAGTTATACTGTGTCATGGAAAAGCTCTATATAGGTCTACTATATTTGGAGTTCTGGATGCTTCTGTGGTTTGGGTGTATGTTTCTTCCCATAGGTTGGGGAAGTTTTCAGCTATTATTTCATTGAAAAGATTTCCCATTCCCCAAGTGTCAGTTTCAGTTCCTTCATGAACCTCCTGTATTTATAGGTTGCATTTCTTCATTTTATTAAAGATCTCTAGAAAGTATTGATCATATTGCCTCACCTTTCTATCTTTCTTGGCATCTGAATAGGTAAGATCTTCAACTTTTTCTTCAGTACCAGAAATCTTGTTTTTGGCTTTGTCCAATCTGGATACCATAGTATATACTGTTATTTTAAGTTGCTTTACTGTGTTTTATAATACTAGCATTTCTGTTTGATTCTTCTTCAGGATTGCAATTTCTTTGCTAATTTTTCCTTCTAAGTTAGATACTTTTTGTCCAGGGTTCAATTGCTCTCATCTGTTTGGTTTGGTACCTTTGAGGTCTTTCAACATATTTACAAGCAGGCTTTTAAATTATTTTTATGCATATCTAAAATTTGGATTACTTTAAAATCAAGTATTGAAGAATTAGGTCATCCTCTCCAACTTGGTTTTTCATATTTCATGTGGGTTTAGGTTGAGTCTTCCCCATTTCTTGGTTTGTATATTACTGCCCTATATGCCTGGGATTGGCTTTTGTATAATGCCTTCTTTTGGGATCTTGGACTCTGCTTTAATTCAGAGGGTAGCAAACTTTCTGCTGCTAGAGTAATAGCTTTGTTCACTCTTGCCTATATAATTTTTTTAAGGTACTTGGGCTTGAACCCAGGGCCTCACCCTTGCAGGCACTGCAAGTGCTGGACCACTGAGCTGCATCCTCAGCCCATTTTTTTTTGTTTTTTTTTTTACTTTTTGAGATGGGCTTCGCTCAATTATGAAGACTGCCTCTGGTCTTGAACTTGCGATCCTCCTGCCTTTGCCTCCCGAGCTGCTGGAATTACAGGCATGCACCATCATGCCTGGCTTTTGCCTATATAATTTTGACATTCTTGCTTGTCATCTGGTGTTCTTTAAGGAAATACTTCTTCCTTATAAGTAATATATATGAGTATGTTTACTTTTGGGCTGGGATTTAGCTCAGTTGGTAGAGCACTGTGCTGCAGTCTCTGAGGTCCCAAGTTCAATTCCCAGCACCACAAAAATGGGAGAAGGACCTGGCAATCCACTCCCAAGACAATCCCAAAATAGCCATTGAAAACCCTTTAAGGGTCGCTGTGAGTCAGATACTGACTCAACAGCACCTAACAACAACAACAACAACATGTTTACTTTTCAGGAGGTCTAAAAAATGCAAGGATGGGATTTGTCCTATTTTGATTTTGACAAATAAGTTTGGAAGATATTGATTGGCTAGGATAACCTAAAGCATGAATGGTTGAAATTATAATTAGTGAGGTTGCTGGTGAAAGTTTCAAAGTCTACAGAAGTAGAGGGAGAGGTAAAGTGGTGTAGGGGAAAACTAAAAGTTGACTAAAGGAATTAATCAATTCAGAATAAACATAAAAACAGAAAAGAAAAAGAACAAAAAGAAAATAAAGAATAATGTGACAATACCTCAATTCATACTGATTAATTCAAACTATGTGACCAGTCAACAGCAAAAACAACCACCACAATGACAATGTGACCAGTCAGTCAGTTTCTTATGACTTCTACCTGCTCTCCAGATGGTGCCAAAGAGCTTTCCCAGCCATTCCTGTCCATGGCAACTCAATTCTCAGAGAGGGCATGTGCCCTCCCAATTCTTCATGAGGTGATCCAGTTCTGGTCCCTCTGACCTATGAACTGTCAGGATTCCCACAGGGTCTTCTCATGTAGTGCCTATAGTGGCCACTGCCTCTGGCATCATGTGCTTCCAAGGCTCATATACTAGTGCTCTCCAGGGTACGTAAAGCCTACAAAGCTGGGCTAAAATTGTCCAGAACTCTTGCTGTGGATATTTGGATTTTGCTACCCAATACAGGCAAGGATAGTTCCCCAGGCCCCTTTGGGACCCACTACAGAGTGCCCTAGCAGAAGACAAGCCTCCTGGGGGTTCCAAGTTGTTGAAATACACCCCCAATTTCTCAGGGCCACTGGCAGTTCACCTCCAGAGTTGGTTAATTAGATGGGCAGGATCTGGCATATTCCCTATGACTGCTGGGAGCACCTTGGTGTTGCAGTACCTGTGCTCTCCTCACTCTTCTCAGGGGCCTGCAGAAATGCTCTGGGGTTGTTCAATTAAAAGGGCAATGTCCTGTGGGCCTTACGGTCACAGATCCTTGCTTGCCCTGGGCTGCTGGGAGCGGGTAGGGGAGGTGGTGTCCCTTTGTCTCATTATGTGGGCTTTTTCAGGATGACTGCTCCTCCACAGGCTTTGGCTGGGTGTTCCTGCAGTGCTTTCCAAGATCAGCCTCAAATTTTCAGTAGCCCATTCTGCCTTTTAGGGGGATCCCAACTACCTGCACAAGTGCCTCCATTCCCCACGACTTCTCACCCAGAGTTCACATGGAGCCACTGTCCATATTAGCTGAAGCAGTCTCATCCATGAATTAGTTCCCAAAAGTTTATAGTAGTTTTGTTTTTTGTGTGTGTCAGGCTCTGTGCCCTAATTCCTCTGAGCAGATAAAGGCTAATCCCCCCACTCCCCAAATTTTTCTTAATAGGAACCAAGATGTCTAATTTTCTTATCCCATCTACTATGATATTCTTTAGTAAAAAAATCAATATTTTCCTTGTGCCTCATCTTATAGGAGCCTGTGTATTTTATAAAGTATTTCTCTCACCATGCATGTTGTTACACACCGGTAATCCACACACTCAGGAAGCAGGGAGAGGAGAGTCATGAGTTTGAGGTCTGCTTGGGCTACATGGCAAGACCCCATCTCAAAAGAAAAAAAAATACTTCCTCCAAGAGTAAATTTAAAAGGCTGCCCTATAAGTTCAGCACATTTTCATGAAATGGCCCTATACCCTTACTGCTTCAACTGCTGAAAGGTCATTGTCATCTACATCATAAAGTTATTATGAGGATTAAATTTTTTAAAATGTAGATAAGATGCCAAGAAAGTTGCTTGGCAAGTTGTGCCATTCAGTCTGCAGAAGCTAACTTTGTTGCTCCTTATTTTTTATCAAATATCTATTATCTACTCAATAAAAACAAAACAATTGGCCTACTGAGTAACATTTTCA
Source organism: Pedetes capensis (assembly GCA_007922755.1). Taxonomy (NCBI): domain Eukaryota; kingdom Metazoa; phylum Chordata; class Mammalia; order Rodentia; family Pedetidae; genus Pedetes; species Pedetes capensis. The sequence goes on along the minus strand of VMDO01004836.1, from coordinate 73,586 downwards.
TTTTCAGTAGATTATTGTCAGTAAAACAGAAAACAACTTTAATCAAGATACTTAGTTGGCTTCTGGGGAACAATTTCTAGGTGGCAATTTGAAAGCTAAGCCTCAGCTCAGTGTCCTCTTCACCTTTTCCTATTTCTTACTGAGGTAAATATGAGGTCACCCATCCCTTGCAATAGGCCAGGAAGGTTGAAATAAGAAGCAAGGTATAATTCTAAGTAATATAAGAATATTAGTTTCTGAGGGAGGGTGACTTATGTAAGCTTTTGAAGATTTGCGCTTTCAAACATCTGCAGCAGAATTCCTGCAAGGCATGGTCACCAGTGCCTGTTTATTGGAGGAGCAAACTTGTTTACCAGATTCTGAAATGAAAAACAAGATGTTCTTGTGCAGGATTGCAGAGAATTGCAGTTCCCATTTCAGCCTGAACCTCAGTTTTTTCCACCCACATGGAGTTTTCAGAGTCTTACAACACCAAGTTCAAAATAGAAATGCTAATCACCTCCACACTTTAATGCTTGTTTTGCTGCACCATGGAAATGTTTACCTAGACTGAAATACCTTCTCTCCTGAAGCCCAGAGTTGGTACTGCTCCCTCAGTCTCTGCTGCTAATTGGCTCCTTATAACTCTAGGATGACTATGGGTATGGTTGCATAATACCATAATCACTTAAAGGATGAGTAGAAAATTCTAAGTGGAGATATATAAGAGTCTTCTGTAACAACTTGTCTCTTGGTAGATAGAATCAAATGGATGCTAAGAGAAAGTCCCATCTCTTAGTACCCCAAATTTATTAACATTTTGAGTACCCTAGATCCTCTCTGATATCTTGTAGTTTTGATGCTTTTTTCACATTAGACTTTTATCCTTGTAGTTAAACTGGTATTTTCACTGAAGGAATTAGGGGAATGCATAATAAGCAACCTATATAGTACATAAAAATATTGTCACTTTGGCCTAGAAAGTGCCGTGCCGCTAAGCAGAGCACTGTAAAGGGCTCACAGAATGTCACCCAGAAGAGTAATATTTATGCATTCAACAAACATTTGCTCCAATAAGCTTTTTTGTAAAGAAGAGAATATTTAGGAGTAAAGAGTCATTTCTTGGAAAAGAGATACCAATGAATATTAAGGTAGAAATAGTATATGTGAAGGTTTTAGATTGTTTGAATACATATGTCTATATGCAAATAGAAAATGTGACCTGGAGTCTGTCCCTTATTACATAATAAATCTACTCAAAATTAATTTATTTTTCTAACATAGTAGTTGATCACTTGGTTGATGGTTTTCTTAAGGGTCATTAGCCAAGGGCATTCATGTTGTGTCAAGTTATAATCCAAAAAGGGAACTTTTTCAAAAAATCAACTTTCTCCAGGTCCCAGCTACTATGTCATCCATGATATGATGTTGTCTCTTTGAAACTCTTGGACTGTAAAATTTTGTCCCTCCAAAGTGTTTACCTACAGCTCTATTAAAGCATTAATCACTCTATATTGTGGCTACTTTTTTCTTTCTCTTTCCACCAAGAATGTTGTTGTTGTTAGGAGCTGTCAAGTCGGTATCCGACTCATAGCAACCCTCTGTACAACAGGGGAAACACTATTGTCAGTGCTTCTCTGCTCTTCATAGGGTTTTCAATGGCAGATTGATTTTTGGGAGGGGGTTGCCATGTCCTTCTCCCAAGCCTACAGCTTCTGGTGTTCCCAGGCGGTCTCCCATCCAGGTACTAACCAGGCCCGACTCTGCTTAGCTTCTGAGATCTGACAGGATCGGATGCCACAGGACTACGGCTGCAGGCAGCACCAAGAACGAAAGCACCTCAAAAAAGGAAATGTATCTCATTCACTTTAGTTTACATTTTGCCCTATCTCAGGCTTACTTAGCTCACCTCAGGATGTTTGTTGAGTGAGTGAATAAATGAATGAATATCATCTTCTGGATTCATTTTGATAACATCATAGGGATGTTTTTGAAAGTGTTATTGAGTTGGATCTGACTCATAAGGACCCTGTGTACCACAGAATGAAACACTACCCAACAGTGTGCCACACACAAGATCTTTTTATCTTTGAGTCCATTGTTGCAGTCCCTATGTGTGTTATCATTTTGAGTCATGCCACATCATTAAATGGAAGTCCCAGGGGCTTTACTCTATTTCTGTCATTAAGGTTGACTCCACTTTAAGGAGGCAACTCTTTCTCAGTTGTTTCTTGAATGCCTTCCAGCCTTGGATGGGTTCATTTTCTGGCACCATATTTGACAGTGCTTCTCATCTGTTCATAGGGTTTTCAATGGCTAATTGTTTGCAGAGTGTGCTACCCTTCTCCCTAGTCTGTCTTAGTCTGGAAGCTCAGCTGAAACCTGTGCACCATGAGTGGCCCTGCTGGTATCTGAAATACTTGTGGCACAGCTTTCAGCACCACTGCAACATATAAACACGCACAGCACAAGCTGACAGACAGGTGAGGGCATATGGATGTAGAAGAATATAAACAAATAAACACAACTTGTTACAAATTGCAGTTCTTTACTCATTTAATATGATAAATATTAATTCAGTGTTAACTTTTTGTCAGGCTCTGTGCAAATTGAAATACATTCAAAGATGAGAAAATAAGATACAGTCCATGGAATTTCCAAGAATTGAGAGAGATGGACATCACACAAGTAAATAAATAGAGAAAGAAATGTGCATTATATATTGTGATACATTTATTAAAGTAAAGTGCATATTTTAAGAGATTCATATTAAGAGATAGAAAACACAGCAGACCAATTTAGATTGGGTCGATAAAGAATGCCTCTTTAAGGATATAATACTCAAGCTCAACTGTGAAGGAAGAGGTGGATCAGGCATGTAACATGGGGATAGGAAGGCTGAGCAGAGAATGAACAGCTGGTGAAGGATGGTGAGAAAATGGGAATTTTAATCCTAATGTAGGGGAAATGGATGATACTTGGTGTTGAGCTAAATATGAAAGGAGAGAGAGAGAGGAGAGAGAGAGAAGACTATTCCAAAATTCTTTTGCTTTGTCAACTGTGTAAGTGGAGGCATCATTTCCCAAAATAAGAGCTGCTGGGATTAGAGTTGGGTGGAGTCCAAAGAGTTCAGTTTGAGACATGTTAAGTTTGAGATTCATGTGAGACTTATAAACATCCATGCCAAGTAATTAGGTGGGATGGGAGCTCAAGGGCAGTGTCTGGGCTGGAATTAACAGTTTTCTTATTATTGGCCTATAGAAAGCTTAGTACTAAGCCCTATACTTTGTATATTTTGTATACAAATATACTTTGATTTAAACATGGGTAATAGCTGATATGGCTGAGAATCTCCATTGTGCTGGTACTGTGCTGGACACCTTATGTACATTAATTCTCCTTACTCAATGCAGCTTTGCAAAGGAGAGGTCATCATGAGTAGAGTGTATGGCCACACTGCTAGGAAGTGCCAGAACTGGGAATTCAACACAGGTCTATTTTATCCCCCCAAAATTATGTCCGTGAGCAAAAAGTGCCACCTCTGAATCATTTGTTAATATTCTCTATTCTCTGTGTACTTCCATATACATATGTATATATTGAGGTTTTAAATAATATATAATATATAAATTGTTGTTAGGTGCCGTCGAGTCGGTATCCGACTCATAGCGACCCTCTGTACAACAGGGGAAACACTATTGTCAGTGCTTCGCTGCTGTGCATAGGGTTTTCAATGGCAGATTGATTTTTGGGAGGGGGTTGCCAGGTCCTTTTCCCAAGCCTACAGCTTCTGGTGTTCCCAGGCGGTCTCCCATCCAGGTACTAACCAGGCCCGACCCTGCTTAGCTTCCAAGATCTGACAGGATCAGATGCCACAGGGCTATGGCTGCAGGCATATAAATATATGTAAGTAAATATATAAGTGTATATTGATATATTGTATATTATATCCTTAAAACCTCACTTAATCCTCACAACATCTCTGTAGGAAGGTATTATCAACTTCAGTTTATCTGCTAAGGAAGCTGATAAGCCCAGTTATTTGTCTGAGGTGAGATGGCTGGTTCTGAGGGAATCAGCATCCCCACTGACATTCCCCATCTGTCACACTGGCTCTCCTTTTATAGAGAGGACAGGGTTAAGATCTTGCAGGCACTTGTCTGGAATAGTGTGTGCCTGAGCTGGAGTCTGATGCAAACACTCCTTAGAGGTCCAAGGATTCGAAATAATGTCAAGGACTTGTGGATTAGGGGAAAGCTTCCCTGATTCCTTTTGGAAGGAGCAGTGGATTTGTCAGGTCTCAGTCTTTGAATGACACTAAAAATAGTACAAATAGTACATGAACAAATGAATCCAGTATCTGGGCGTCAGCACTCTTCAAAATATGATTAAATGTTTCTAATAGCTCCCCCAACCCTATCTGGAAGTATATAAGAATCAGATATCTCTTACACTCTTAATTTATTAGAGAACACTGTGTTCCAGGTATATATAGCACTTGCATATGAGGATCAAACCAATGGAAAACAAGCATATAAATTAGGATTAGCACCCCTTCCCTGAAAACTATCCTAATTTCTTATTTTTGTTGTTAGGTGTGATGAAGTCAGGACTGACTCATACCAACCCTCACAGGGTTTTCAATGGCTGGTTGTTTCAGGATTGCTTCAGGAGTGGATTGCCATGTCCTTCTCCTGCTTTTGTGGTGCTGGGGATCAAACCTGGGCCCTCAGAGAGTGCAGAGCAGCACTCTACCAAGTGAGCTAATCCTCAGCCCTTCCTAATTTCTAGGAGATTCTATTCTCTTTGTCTTCTCAAAACATAATGTACAGACAAGATGCACACAGCATTATGTAATGAATTTAGACCATAATTACTGTTAACATCTTCCCTCCTATTACTGCAGAAGCAAGGCTGAAGTTCAGAAGACATGACTTCAGTCTGTTTCTGTGCTATGGTTCTATAAATTTCCAACCTTGTAATATGGTGATAGATTTTGTGTAACGGCAGATTTAATTACCTTAGAAGACCTCAAGGACTGTCAGATGGCAGGCATTTATTCCCTGTTTCATTCAAAACAGCACAGAGAGATTAAAAAAGATAGAAAGCTGGATGTTATAGACAGTTGCTACCTGGCAGGATAGATAGATAATAAACTTGCCTTATTTTCCAGCTGGAGTGTAAAAATCATATAATCTCTCCCTTGACAGGGATTCACCAAATGAGTCTGGCAGTCTTTGGATAGCTTTGAACCTAGGGTTACTGGCAGGGATAAATGAAAATTTCATGTGGCTGGGATTGATCTGTTGACCGTCATTCCAAGGCCTTGCTCTAAGGACAAAGATTTTTATTAGTGACCACAAAAAAGCAGCTTTTCAAGGGCCATCTTCATGTGGAAAGACTCTGATGTTGATCAAGTCAGAAGCTTCCTATTCCTAATGCACAGGAGACATTTGTAATAAAACTTGTAACATAAAGCAGAATTGAGATTAAAACTTGAAAAGAATGAGATAAATATTAATACATTGCTTCGTTAAATAGAGTTTATAATATATGAAATCACTTTATTTCCATTCTAAGTATATCACCTCTCAGCACCATGATTTTCTTTGTGGTATTGTAAACAGAGGTGAGAATGGATGTGAAGACTCCCCTTGAATGTTTAACCTTTGCTCACAGATGACTAACATGCAGACTGCTAAGAGAGATATTTTTAAGATTGTATAGAAATGTTCACATGGCAATTTCTGAATGTAGTCACACACACACATATATATATATATGCATTTTTTACATATATACATATATATGTATGTATATATATATACAGATATATATATATGGGCTGGGATTTAGCTCAGTTGGTAGGGCGTTGCGCTGCAGTCTCTGAGGTCCTGAGTTCAATTCCCAGCACCGCAAAAATGGGAGAAGGACCTGGCAATCCACTCACAAGACAATCCTGAAACAGTCAGCCATCGAAAACCCTATGAGGGTCGCTATGAGTCGGATACCGACTCGATGGCACCTAACAACAACAACTATATATATATATATATATATATACATGTACATACACTTGAACTGGTCCAGGCACCATCTTCTTCCATCAATCTTTCATGACTTCTGCTTTTATAGGAGCTCTATTTTGTGTCACCCTATGTTTCATATTAAATTTCATAGGCATGAGCATTCTTGTATTAGTTTCTTCACATATACACACACAAAGGAGAAGCCACTCATTGTACGTGGAGCACTGCTTTATACCTATGTTGTTGTTGTTAGGTGCCCTCAAGTCCAGTCTACTCACAGCGACCCTATATACAGAAGATCGAAACACTCCCCAATTCTGTGCCAGGCACATGATCTTATCCATGTTCAAGCCCATTGTTGCAGACACTGTGTCAATCCATCTGGTAGAGGCTCTTCCTTTTTTCACTGACCTGCCACTCTCCCAAACATGATGTCTTTCTCCAGGGATTCGTCTCTCCTGACTACATGCCCAAAATATATCAGATGCAGTCTAGCCATCCTTGCTTCCAAGGGCACTCTGGTTGCACTTCTAGGACAGATCTGTTGGTTCTTTTGGCAGTCCATGGTATATTCAATAGTTGTCTCCAGCACCATAATTCAAAAGCATCGATTCTTTTCCAGTCTTCCTTGTTCAATGTCCAGCTTTCACAGCCATATGATGCGACTGAAAATAGGATGAGTCAGGCACACCTGGATCTTCAATGTAACATCTTTACTTTTCAATACTCTAAAGAGATCTTTTGCCACAGCTTTTCCCAGAGCAATGTGTCTTTTGATTTCTTGACTGCTGCTTCCATGGGTGTTGATTATAGAGTCATGCAAAGCAAAATCATGGATAATCTCAATCTTTTCTCCATTTATTGTGAAGTTGCATACTGATCCAGTCAAAAGGATTTTTGTTTTGTTGATGTTGAGTCACAACCCACACTGAGGGCTATGATCTTTGATCTACTTCAGTAAATGTTTTAAATCCTCTTCACTTTCAGCAAGCAGAGTTGTGTCATTTGCATAATGCAGGCTGTTAATGAGTCTTCCTCCAATCCTGATGCCACGTTCTTCCTCACAAAGTTCAGCTTCTTGGATTATTTGCTCAGCAAATAAATTGAAGAGATATGGTGAAATGATACAGCCCTAAGGCACACCTTTCTCAACTTTAAACCTTATACCTGTTGTTGTTGTTGTTGTTGTTGTTAGGTGCCGTTGAGTTGGTATCCGATTCATAGTGACCCTCATAGGGTTTTGCAATGGCTGACTGTTTCAGGATTGCCTTGGGGTGGATTGCCAGGTCCTTCTCCCATTTTTGCGGTGCTGGGAATTGAACTCGGGACCTTAGAGACTGCAGCGCAGCGCTCTACCAACTGAGCTAAATCCCAGCCCAGGGAAACAATTCTGTTCTTGTGCAGGTCAGCATTTAATGAATCTGCCCACCATTTCACAATCAGTATATGGTAGAACCATGACCAGGTGGAACGTGGCCGTAGGTCTCTCTAGATCTCATGTCCTTACCAACTACAACTCAATATTTCCCATATAATGTGTAGATCAGAGGTCAACATTACCATAACTTAATGCTTTCTCAATTTTTTTCTCTTATTTCAATTTACATAATATCTTTATGCAATGCATGCTATATTAGAGATCGATGTATATAGAATTCTCTTAAAACTCACCAGTGAGGCATTTTTCCTTTGCTCCATCAAAACTCTCTAGATAATGGCATTGATTATCTATCTCCACGCTGCTCAACACAAAAGCCATTTCTTGGTTCTCATCTTACTTCCACTTGAAAGCAGCATTTACCATAGCTTATTTCTCCATTCTCCTTAACATGCCCTTTTCACTTGGCTTTCAGGATACCAAGCACTCCTGTTTTCCCTCTTACCTCACCATTCATTCCTTACAGTCCTATGCCAATCCTCCTTCCAACCATTTAATTTTCAAGTGCCAGGACAGTAGCTGGGCTTCTGCTCTTTTGTATCTACCTTCACCCCTATGTGTGTGTGTATTCCATTTGTATGTGGCATAGTCCAAATTTATGCTTCCAACCCAGGCCTCTTTCCTGAACCAGACTTGAATTCTCACCTGTCTGTTTTACCTCTACCCTGGGATGTGTAGTACAAAGCTTAGATTTAAGTTCCATACTGGCTCTCTTCCTCTCAAACTTGTATCCTGTGCCATCTCAGTTGGTACAATGCCTCCCTCCAGCAGCACAGGACTTAAAGCTCCTCCCAGTGCCATTTCTTGGACATGACCCACCAGCAAGTCATGCTGGCTCTCCTCTCAAATATGCCCAGGATACAGAGGTTCCTCCCTCTTTCCTGCTGTCACGCTGGCCGAAGAAGTTACCATTTCTCACCTCCTGAAATGTATAGGATTTCAACCTCAATCCCTATCATGGGGTCAAAAAAGATTCAAGAAATTAAATTTTGCCATTTTTTAAAATTTCTAAATGTCACACAAATGTGTTGATCTGTGAAATCTTAGTATATCCCAACTTGGGGCAGGTGCCAGAGGTGTAGCACTGTACCACCTGTCTAAGCCCAGGTGACTGGTGAGTCACATCTAAACCCCACAATACCAATTACAATTGAAGGTTCCATATTTTACGATTGATCTCATGAAAATGATTGACTTTATAATTCTTAGGATCTCTACATTACAAAATGAAAAGAGAGGTTTTTTGTTGTTATGTTAGTTTTAGATTGGTTTTATTGTAGTTTTTGAAACCTGGGAAAACCTATTAGAATTTTGTAGGTGCCTTAAGAAAACTTTCTTATTTTTTGATGATTATTGTCCACATGCCTGCAGCCTTACCACTGTGGCATCTGATCCCGTCAGATCTCAGAAGCAAAGCAGGGTTGGTCCTTGTTTTTACTTGGATGGGAGACTGCCTGGGAACACCAGGTGGTATAGACCTGGGAGAAGGACCCGGCAACCCACTCCCAAAAATCAATCAGCCATTGAAAACCCTATGGATAGCAGAGAAGCACTAACAATACCATTTCACCTGCTGTAAGCAGGGTTGCTATGATTCAGACACTGACCTGACAGCACCTAACAACAATTATTACACAAATACATATGATACCAGTAACCTTTGAAAGATGCTTTAGTCCATATAATAATATAATTAAACATTAAAGAAAAATATCTTAAGTTAGAAAAGGATTTTTGTTTGGGGGTCTTGGACCTAGGACCTAGGACCTAGGACCTAGGACCAATATCCATCAATTAACTTGAAGATACTGGTTAAGGGTTGTGAGATCATGGTCTGCTCTGAATTTTAAAGCAAGGCCATTACCAAGGCCTGAACAGCCCTGTTAGCTACCCTCCTCCCCTGGCCCCTGAGTGAGTTCTTTTTCCTCCTCTACTGCTGTCCTTGCTCCTCCCACTCTAGACTCTGAGAGCCTCTTCTAGCACACTAGGTATGGCCCCATCTTAGTGCCTTTGCTCTGGCTCTTCTATTTGCTCTACTTTTCTCAGGGATTCTTCCTCTATCTTCTTTCTCTTCAAATCTCACCCTTCTACTCCTGATGGTCCTTACTTTGTTCTTCAGTGACATTTTTACATACCACTATCATTTCTAATAAGCTACAGAAGATACTGTATAGAAAGAGGTTTATGACTTATTATATAAGACCCACAAGGGCAGGGACTTTAGACAATTATTATTGCTTATTGATGTTGTCTAGATACCTAGAGCAGGTGAACTAAATGAATGAATGTTCATTTATTAAATAGTTGATGTGAAATACTATCCTAAGCACTAAATGCTCAGTAAGTCATTTTTTTATTACTTAGCTGTTATAAATGGAACTTTTAAATCCTATCCCCTGAGAATTCTGTGAGACTTGGTTTCTTTAAAAAGTAATATTTGCCATATGTGGTGCTATGTGCCATGAATCTCAGCTACCCAGGAGACAGATAGGAGGATCACAAGTTCGAGACCAGCCTGGGCTATATAGCAAAGTTAAATACAGCCTTGGTAACTTGATGAGACCCTGTCTCAGAATGAAAATTAAAAAAATAATAATAATAAAGGAAAGAAAAAAGAAAAGAAAAAAAGCTGGAAATGTAGTTCAGTGGGAGGGTACTTGCCTAATATATGCAAGGCCCTGGGTGTAATCCGCAGTATCACAAGAAAAGTATTTTTCAAAGAAATAAATCTAAAAGTGCATAGCAATACATTACCATTACTGTTTGTTTATAAGAAGTTGGCCACTGACAAGGTTGCAAAATAGAATAAATTTCTCAGAGCGCCTGCATATCCACTTCCATCTGCTGCTTCTTTTCAGTTCATGCTCATTTCATGTCACTGTGCCCAGAGTTGGATGAGATTGTATACTCTTCATTCTTTTGTTACTAAGATACATCTCATAGAGTGGTATGATAGACCAGTTACTGAAGAATGTACAAAATACTGCTGAGGCTTAGCTTGCCTGCTCTTCCAGACCTATTCACCTTTCAAAGGAGAACTGAATGGGGATTATGGCCTAGAATTTAGCTAAGTTGGTAAAGCACTGCTCTGCAGTCTTTGCGGTCCCAAGTTTGATTCCCAGCACCGCAAAAATGGGAGAAGGACATGGCAATCCACTCCCAAGGCAATCCCAAAACAATCATCCATTGAAAACCCTGTGAGGGTTGCTATGAGTTGGACATGACTCAATGGCACCTAACAACAATAAACAACAACCAAAGAAATTGGCCTGCAGCCATAGCACAGTGGCATCTGATCCTGTCAGAAGCTAAGCAGTGTGAGGGCTGGTTAGTACTTGGATGGGAGACCACCTGGGAATACCAGATACTGTATGCTTGGGAGAAGGACCTGGCAACCCACTCCCAAAAATCAATCTGCCATTGAAAACCCTATGTATAGTAGAGAAGCACTGACAATAGTGTTTCATCTGTTGTAGGTAGAGTTGCTAGGAGTTGAACACCGACTTGACAGCACCTAACAACAACAACAACACAAAGAAATTGTGAAGAGTGAAGGGGCCTTCCTCTCTAGGCAGAATTTACTTTGCTTCAGTAATCAAGGGGACTGAGGTTTTCAGTTGGTTAAGTGCTGCTTCACATTCTCTGAGGTCCTGTGTTCAATCCCCAGCACCACAAAAATGGGAGAAGGATGTGGCAACCCACTCCTGAAGCAATCCTGGAATAATCAGGCCACTGAAAACCCTGTGGGGCCTCGCCCTGCCGCTGGATTGCTCTGGCTATGAGTGGCAACCATCCACCAAAGATGTCTGGTGAGGGGGAGCTGAGCACCCAAAAACCATGTTGCCCGGAACGGAGGCTTATGCCCACGGCTACTCTGCCAGTCCCTGGGGACAGTTCGGAGGTTTATGCCCATGGTGGCTCCTTGCTTCTTTCTTCCCAGTGAAGACGCCGACTCTAATTGTTCAGCTCAAACAGTTCTTTATTGCTTTGTCTGTCCCGGTTGGTGGAATGGATCCTGACTGCTCCTTTCACCATACTTATATTCCCTTCAGGGGCTAGCCAGGGACCAATCAGAGGCAGCCACTCCATATGGGTCTTGGCCAATCAGGAGCTATGCAAATTTGGGTTTGTAGAAGTGGCCAACTGGGGGTGATTCCTGAACATTCCAATCAGGAGACATTTAGTGATTTGGAAACAGCTAATTGGTGTCAAGGGGTCTGAGGAAAGGGATTGGATACTAGCACCATCTTTGGAAGCTCGATGACCTGGAGTTCCTGGATGTAAGGCAAAGATTATTGCCCGGGAAACAAGCCTCAGACCTCTGAGTGGGCCTAGATAGGCCCAGGGGTAAACTGCCTCTCTGGAGTGCCCTACAAAACCCTATGAGAGTCACTATGAGTAGGATACGACTTGACATCACATAACAACAGCAACAGATAATCAAATAACCTTCTCTTAAGAAAAGCCTTGAAAACTAGTATTGAAGAGAGCAAATAGAAAAACATTTAGGGTATTGTTTCTTGCAATTTCAGCCATACTTAATTTAGTATTTCTTCCTTACATGTAGACACAGAGTGATACATTTGCTTCAGAGAATCATCTTGATAAAGAAAATGGTTGGCAACCTATTCTAAGCAAGATGAAAATGATACTTACTGGCAGTAGGGAGTTGTCTAATGACATGGAAAATGGCCATGTCTTCTTAAAGATGCTTCAGAGCTTCCTTGAATCTATCACCCTTTGGCAAGTGAACTCATCTTTCTGTTAACTGCCTGTCACCTAGGAAAAGGAAAGCATCGATTGAAATTTAAATTTAAGAAGCTGTTCATATTCCAAGAAGCACAAAAGCAATTGCCACCTGTCTAGTAATGCAAAAAGAACTTAACCTAAAGTTAATAAATGCAAATGTATCTCAGCTCATATCTTAGGTGCTTCAGAAGAACTTTTGTCATATGAATCTTGTCACCATGGTAACTACAATGTAGGGAGATTATCCAATGTTCTCATTAGCTTAGAGATTTTTAAAAAGTTAATTATTGTTTTAATTGTTTGTATTTGTGGGTACAGTTGATAATTCAATATAGATGCACAGTGTATAATGAATGATCAAATCATGACAACTAACATTTTCATCATCTTATCATTACTTTGACTTTATAGTCTTTGAACTCCTCTTTTCTTCTTATTCATAAACTATATGATAGGTTATTATGGACTACAGTTCTCCCACAGTTCTGTAGAACACTAGAACTAATTACTTCCATCTAACTCTGTTTGAGTAAATGTTATCCAGCCGTCCTTTATCTCCTCCATCCTCCATTCTCACCAGCCTCTAACAATCACTATTATAAATTCCAAGCAACTTTCTTTAATGGTCACATATGAAACAGAATATGTGCTACATGTCTTTTTGTGTCTGATATATTTCTCTTAACATAATGTCCTCTAGTTCCATCCATTTTACTGCAAACGATAGGATAATAATCTTTTCATGGCTTCATAATATTCTATTGTATACACATACATTATAGTATGTATATGTAATGTTGTTGTTGTTGTTAGGTGCCGTCGAGTCGAGTCCAACTCATAGCAACCCTATGTACAGCAGATCCAAACACTTCCCGATTTGGTGCCAGGCAAATGATCTTATTTATGTTTAAGCTCATTGTTGCAGACACTGTGTCAATCCATCTGGGGGAGGGTTTTCCTTTTTTGCGTTGACCTGCCACTCCCCAAACATGATGTCCTTCTCCAGGGATTGATCTCTCCTGACTACATGTCCAAAATATGTAAGATGCAGTCTGGCCATTCTTGCTTCCAAGGAGCACTCTGGTTGTACTTCTTCTAGGACAGATTTGTTGGTTCTTTTGGCAGTCCATGGTATATTCAATAGACGTCTCCAGCACCACAATTCAAAAGCAACAATTCCTTTTCTGTCTCTCTTGTTCAATGTCCAGCTTTCACAACCATATGATGCCACTGAAAATACCATGGCATGAGTCAGACGCACCTTTGTCTTCAATGTGACATCTTTGCTTTTCAATACTCTGAAGATATCTTTTGCCACAGCTTTTCCTAGAGCAATGTGTCTTTTGATTTCTTGACTGCTGCTTCCACAGGTGTTGATTATAGAGCCAAGAAAAGCAAAATCTTGGACAACCTTAATCTTTTCTCCATTTATTGTGAATTTGCGTGCTGACCCAGTTGTAAGGATTTTTGTTTTGTTGATGTTTAGTCGTAACCCATATTGAAGGCTATGATCTTTGATCTTCATCAGTAAATGTTTTAAATCCTCTTCACTTTCAGCAAGCAGAGTTGTGTCATTGGCATAACGCAGGTTGTTAATGAGTCTTCCTCCAATCTTGATGCCACGTTCTTCCTTATAAAGTCCAGCTTCTCGGTTTATTTGCTCCGCGTATAAATTGAAGAGATAGGGTGAAAGTATACAGCCCTGATGCACACCTTTCTCAACTTTAAACCACTCAGTGTTTCCTTGTTCTATTCGAACAACTGCCTCCTGGTTCATGTACAGATTTCTCATGAGCACAATTAGGTGTTCTGGTATTCCCATTTTCTGAAGTGTTATCCATAATTTGTTATGATCCACAAAATCAATAAAACATAGATAGACATCTTTTTTATATTCTCTGCTTTCAGCTAATATCCACCTGATATCAGCAATGATGTCCCTAGTTTCCCACCCTCTTCTGAATCCTGCTTGATTTTCTGGTAATTCCCTGTCTATATACTGCTGCAGTTGCTTCTGAATGATCTTTAGTAGAATTTTGCTGGTGTGAGATATTAATGATATTGTCCGATAGTTTGCACATTCAGTTGGATCCCCTTTCTTGGGAATAGGCACAAATATGGATCTCTTCCAGTCAGTTGGACAAGTAGCTGTTTTCCAAACCTGTTGGCACAAACATGTTAACACCTCCAGTGCTGCATTTGTTGAAACATCTCTTTTGGTATCCCATCGATTCCTGGAGCCTTGTGTTTCGCCAGTTCTTTCAAGGCAGCTTCCACTTCATCCTTCAACACCATTGCTTCCTCTTCATATGCAACCTCTTGGAATGGTTGGTCATCTACCGATTCTTTCTTGTATAATGACTCTGTGTATTCTTCCCATCTTCTTTTGATGTTTCCTGCATCATTTAATATTTTCCCTGTAGAATCTTTCACTACTGCCACTCGAGGCTTGAATTTTTTCTTCACTTCCTTAAGCTTGAGAAACACAGAGCATGTTCTTCCCTTTTGGTTTTCTGCCTCCAGCTCCTTGCACATGTCATT
>VMDO01004836.1:32906-58750 GCA_007922755.1 Pedetes capensis | reverse complement strand
CAGCTGCCTTCTGAAATCTTCTGTTTAGTTCCTTAACTTCATCATGTCTTCTTTTTGCTTTAGCTGCTCATGTTCGAGGGCAAGGTCCAGTGTCTCTTTTGACATGTAATTTGGTCTTTTCTTTTTTTCTTATCTTTTTAAGAACTTTTTGCTTCCTTCTTGAATGATATCTTTTATGTCATGCCACAACTCTTCTGGTCTCCTGTCATTTGTGTCTAATGCATTAAACCTATTTTTGAGGTGGTCTCTGAACTCAGGGATATACTCAAGTTCATACCGTGGCTCTCGTATACTTGTTCTAATTTTCTTCAGCTTCAGTTTGAACTTGCATATGAGAAGTTGATGCTCTGATCCACAGTCAGCACCTGGTCTTGTTTTGACATTTTGTACAGAGCTTTTCCATCGTCTCTTTCCACATATGTAGTCAATTTGATTCCTGTATGTTCCACCTGGTGAAGTCCATGTGTATAGTCTCTGTTTATGGTGTTGAAAAAATGTATTTGCAATGAAAAGGTCATTGGTCTGACAAAATTCTATCATGCGATCTCCAGCTTTGCTTCTGTCACCAAGATGAGATTTTCCAACTACTGAGACTTCTTGTTTGTTTCCAATGTTTGCATTGCAGTCACCAGTGATTATCAGTATGTCTTGATTGCATGTTTGATCTAGTTCAGATTGCAGAAGCTGATAGAAGTCTTCCCTTTCTTCATTTGTGGCCTTAGTGGTGGGTGTATAAATTTGAATAATAGTCATATTAACTGGCCTTCCTTGTAGGCATATGGATATTATTCTATCACTGACAACATTGTATTTCATGATAGATCTTGAAATGTCTTTTTTGATGATGAATGCAACCCCATTTCTCTTTAGTTTATCATTCCCAGCATAGTAGACCACGTGATTGTCTGACTCAAAATGGCCTATGCCGGTCCATTTTAGCTCACTGATGCCTAGAATGTCAATGTTTATGCACTCCATTTCTCTTTTAACAATTTCTAATTTGCCTAGATCCATACCACGTACATTCCATGTTCCAATTATTAATGGATGTATACAGTTGTTTCTCCTCATTTTGAGTCATGCCACATCAGCAAGTTGAGCACCTGGGGTTTTACTCCATTTCCATCATCCCGGTAGACTCTACTTGGAGGAGGCAACTCTTCCCCAGTAGTCTTTTGAGTGCCTTCCAACCTGGGGGCCTCATTTTCCACCACTATATCTGACAGTGTCTCTTTGCTATCCATAGGGTTTCAATGGCTAGTTGTTTTGGGAGTGGCTCGCCAGGTCCTACTCCCTAGTCTGTCTTAGTCTGGAAGCTCAGCTGAAAACCTGTCCACCATGGGTAACCTTGCTCATGTCTGAGGTTACAGTGGCAGAGCTCTCAGCCTCATCGCAACATACAAAACCCCACAGTGCAGCAAACTGACAGACGTGTGGGGGTATATGTAATATGTACATATATTATTACATTTTCTTCATTCATCCATTGACAGGCATCTAGGTTGATTCCATATCTTAGTTATTGTGAATAATGCAGCAACAAACATCGGTGTGCAGGTGTTTCTTTGATTTGCAAATTTTATTTCCTTTGTATATATACCAAGAAGTTGGATAACTGGATCATACAGTAGATCTATTTCAGTTTCTTGAGTACCCTTCATACTGCTCTCTGTAGTAGCTACATTAATTTACATTCCCACCAACAGCATATGAGAATTTCCTTTACTCCACATCCTCGACAGTATTGGTTGCTAATTTATTTGATGCTGAGCACTGTAACTGCCTGCAGCCATACTGTTGGGGTTTTAGCTCTAGCCCAGCTAAGATTAGGGCCAAACCCTCAACATAACAATGTGGTCAATGTCGGGAAAGAAGGACCTGGGGAGACCTTCTGGTGGTTAAACAAGGGTAGGTAAGGTTTATTGGGATGCTCCCCTGATGGAGAGCAAGGAGCAAGCGGCCCCTATAGAGCAGAGCTCTATCCCTTTAAGTGCTGGCTCTAGGCCTGCAGCATGGAATGCTGCAGGCTGAGTGCTGGTACAGCTCAGCCTTAAAGGCACAGCCACAGCCGCTGGTGTTCCGTAGAGATCTGATGGTCTTGACTCTCACGGCTCGCCTTCTTTACCTCCCTCCTTCCCAAGGATGGGAAGAGTTGGGAGGCTCTTTGTGGCTTGCTAGATGCCTTTGGCTCTTCAGGGCCCCTGGGCTTGATCTCGCCAGCTTGCTAGAAGGTCTTGCTGGAGTAGGGAGCACTGGTCCAGGTGATGAGGTTCAGGAGACAGTCAGAGAGGTCAGGATCAGTGGTGGTCTACGAGGTGAAGATGGGGTCCAGG
Source organism: Pedetes capensis (assembly GCA_007922755.1). Classification (NCBI taxonomy): domain Eukaryota; kingdom Metazoa; phylum Chordata; class Mammalia; order Rodentia; family Pedetidae; genus Pedetes; species Pedetes capensis. Next base: position 56,417 of record VMDO01004836.1, on the reverse strand, counting down.
AGCCCTGCTTTTATAGGGTCCTGGAAGGGTCACATGGTGGGGTTCAGCCAATCAGGGCGCACACCTGACAGGTACAATGGGTAAACTGATGTACCTGCCAGGTGGGGACAGTTATTACCTGCAAGTGGTGAGGGGAGCCAATCAAAATTAGGGTGGTTAGGGCAGGTCAAGCTGGCTGGGAGCCATCTTTGCTCACTCCATGGGAGGGGCTAGTGTGAGTGAGTGAGGTGAGCCCTGGGGTCAACTGGGGGTCAGCCCCTCAGGCTGTTATGAGGGACCCCAGTTGAGAAATATAATTAAAAAAATCCCCAACACCATACCACTATGGCTTCCAATCCCGTCAGATCTCAGATGCAAAGCAGGGTCAGGCCTGGTTAGTACTTGGATGGGAGACCACCTGGGAATACCAGGTGCTGTAGGCTTGGGAGAAGGACCCAGCAACCCACTCCCAAAAAACAATCAGGCATTGAAAACCCTATCATCTGCTTGATGGAAAATATGATATTAATTACTCTGTTCTCACTCTGTTTCAGAGAGATACCAGAAATTAACAATTCACTGGTTTTATTAATTTCTAGTCAAATGAATAATAATTCATTCTGTTTATTAACACATCACAAATGTATGTTGCCTTTTCTTTTTTGCGTGTGTTATTTGGGGATTGAACCCACGGCTTCGCACATACTTTGCAAGTGCCTTACCACTGGGCTGCAATTCCAAACCCCTTCTTATTTTTATCTTGAGAGAGAGTCTCAGTAAGTTCCACAGGCTGCCTCTGACCTCACATCTGTGATCCTCCTGCCTCAGCCTCCCAAGGTGTTGGAATTGCAGGAGTGTGCCATCACACCAGGCCTATGGTGCTTTTACTTTATTATGGAGCTGTTGCTACAGTTTAAAATAATCTAAGCTGTTAGGTTTTGGAGTTGTTGTTCTTGAGATCCCATCTTTGCTCTTCTAGAAACTCAGTGGTGGAAATTGGTGAAAGACATATCAAGAGAAATGATAAATACAACTAAGCAATACAAATTGACAACCATTTGAGGGCTGAAGAATAATGTGTATTTGGTTGAGCTGGAGTCTAATTTTCATATCTGGGATAGAGAAAGGTGAGGCTGTTAGATAATTTGAAACCAGGCTGTGAATTCCCTTAAACTACATGGTTTGAAGGCATGCTTTCAAGAGTTGTTGTTGTTAGGTGCCATGGAGTTGGTATCAGTCTCATAGTGACCCTACGTACAACAGGCAACGCACTATTGTCAGTGCTTCTCTGTTGTTCATAGGGTTTTCAATGGTGGATTGATTCTGGGGAACAGGTTGCAAGGTCCTTTCTCCCAAGCCTACAGTATCTGGTGTTCTGAGGCGGTCTCCCATCCAAGTACTAACCAGGCCCAGCCCGGCTTAGCTTCCAAGATCTGACAGGATCTGATGCCACAGGGCTATGACTGCTAGCTTCAGGAGTACACTTTAATAATTAGTAATCAGAAACTATTATAAGTGCCACTAAATGCAGAAATAACCATATCCTACTTCTCAGAAATGATATAACTGGCTGATCCCTAGCATTCTATAAAATTTAATATTTAAGTTATACATCAACTCGGGAAAACTTCAAACCTTAATGCCTGAAATAATCCTGAAGGTTTTTATTTTTATTATTATCAAAGAGTCCATTCCCATGTCTCTATTGTCCATATTCACATTCTAAAATTCAATGTTTTTATTTCTTTCTTTTTTATAAAATAGCACTCCATATCATTCTGATGTGGATAGTCATACTTGGTGTTTGGTAAGAACTGCAAATATATGTCAATGTCACCCATCACTTACACACATACACCTTAAAACACAACTCCTAAAAATTTAATGTTTTATCTGGAATTCCTTTAAAAAATGATTTCTGGGAAAAATTATAATAATGCCTATAAGGGATCTATCACTCAAAAATTTTATATATCAGACATCAAATACTATTGTTATTGTCAGGTGCCCTCAAGTCAGTGCCTGACTCATAGTGACCCTATGTACAACAGGCAAAACACTATTGCCAGTGTTTCTCTGATGTTCATAGGGTTTTCAATGGCAGATTGTTTTTTTGGAGTGGGTTGCCGGGTCCTTCTCCCAAGCCTACAGTACCTGGTGTTCCCAAGCGGTCTCCCATCCAAGTACTAACCAGACCCTGCCCTGATTAGCTTCTGACATGTGATGCGATTGGACACCACAGTGGTATGGCTGCAGGCGTGACTCAAATACTGTAGTATCCACTAATTGTTAGTTGTATGCAAGCATTGGACAACTTTTGATTAAATCTTTCTCTTTCTCCCCTTTGGTGGGATCTAAGTCAAAATATTGACAGAAATAATTTCCAAAGGAAAAATGGAAAAGTACATAGGATAGGTGAGGTTGCATGTGTGTCTGTGCTTTTGCATAATTTATGTCCTGTTTGATTTCTATAGTGCAAAATACATAAGAATTTCAAACTCTTACTCTGCACTGTGATTTTGGCAAGGCAGAGAAAAAAAGATTTTTACTGCATAAACTGGTGATATTTTATTTGATAATATTTTGTTATTATATAACCATTCACCATAAAATTGCATAGACTCTTGTAATAACTTTTCCAGGACAGAAAATAATTACTGAATGCGAATAAGAGCATCTGACTCACAAGCATCCTTAAGGAGAAGCACAGGAACTACTTAGTGTGTATCTATATTTACATCTTCATTTTCTCCTTTCAACCAGCATGTAACGAGGGTCTCTGATGTATCAGGAATTGTTATGTAACCAAAGCCCATAATGAAGGAAGAAATGGAACTGTTAGGGTCTTTCTGACCTGGTAGAAGGAAAATATGAGATGCAAGAAAACCAAGACTGTAGGACAGCAGCTTCATTTTGTTGTCATTAGGGAGAATCTGTTTCCATTGAAGCCCCGTGGGCTCCTTATTAAAAACAAGAAAACATGCAGCACAGAAAAATGATAAGTATGTGAAGTGATAGAAATGTTAATTAGCTGGATTTAATTATTTTATGATGTATATACATATATCCAAACACCATATTGTAACCCATAAGCATGCACGATTGTTATTTGCCAATAAAGAGGAAAATAGAAAACAAACAGAAGGCACTAAGCTAGACACCACGTGATCTTAGATAAGTGGTTCGACTCCTCTACTCCCTCAATTCTCTACCTGAGGAATTAGAAAATGATCCCCAGTTCATAGTTGCAATGGAGGTAAATATGGTATGGGAAAGCAGTTTGCAAATAAGTAATCCTTAGATACAGATCTTCTTCTCTGTTCTCCTTCCATCTTTAAAATCAGTAGTTAGGGATAAGAGGGACCACTCCTGAGCAGAGCTAAGATTTGTGGAAAGAGTTATCCTTTGTAAGACTGAAACCAAAGCAATATTTTGGGGACAGGAGAGAGTTATACAGCATTGTGAGACAGGAATGCAGTTGACAGTAATTCTTATCATGGTGAAAAATGGGCAACACAGAAGCATAAAGCAGAGAATCGCTTTATCAAACTCGTTTATTTTTTCTTTATCAATAGCTACTCTGGGAACCTATCAGTTTGTCAATGCATTCATTGAACTAAATGTTTGAAACCATCCCTTTAGACATAACAAAGGCATGAACAAAATCAGTATTCCAGCAGTATTAGCAGCATTCGGCTTGATCAGCTGCGTGGGAAGCTACTTGTCAAGGCCCTGCGATAATGAAAATGGTTCTCTTCACATTACAAAGACATTACTTATCTCCTGTAGTTTGAATAGCTATAAAAATTCTTCCACTTTCCCTATTTACATTCCGGTCTTCCACACACCATTTACGTGCATGACATTTTGTTTCTGCTATTCTTGCCAATTTTGTGAAACCATGCGTGGGTCGCTGTTACGTTTTGTTTTAGGAACAAGTCAAAATTTGGTTGCCTGCAACTTTCAAAGACTTTCCAAAACTTCAAACTTCTTAGTTGTGAGTGCTGACCACTTTTTCCTCAGCTTGGAGGTGATAATAAACTTCAGCTGTTCCGTGTGACACTGATAAGGATGTTTCCAGATGGTAGGCTCCTGTGATGGCCGTCTCACCACGTTTAGGGGTGGAGAGGTTATCTGCTGGTTTCCCAGAAAGTAAGCAACCAGAACAAACAAAGTATAGTGAATGGTTTTTTTAAAGCAAGATCAAAAGAATGCACCCATAAAGGAGACTTCACAGTGTCTTTTTTGTTTTGTTTTGTTTTTGCTTTTTTAGAGGAGGGCTTTTTGTTTTACATGGTTACCTTTTCTAGACAGGTAGAGAAGTGCATTATTTGAAAGAATATCATTTAACTCAGTGCGCCCCAGGTAATGTTTGCACACATGCTATTTCATTATGTCCTGAGCTGTGAAAATTGACAAAAATAAATGTGCCGGCAAATAAATGTTTAAATAGTCATTTAAAGATAAGTCATATTTAAGACTACTTCTTTTCTATATGAAAAGGTGAATGCATTGAGCATTAAGGAAATAACTATATTTTACCAGATGCTCATTAAGTGCGAGGTATCTCATTATATTACTTTTTTGTTTATTTATTACCCCAGTGAGCGCTAAGAACAACCCATGCAGTTGCACAAGATAAGGACACAGCACCTCAGGACAGAAACCAAATAAGCTCTCAAGACACATATAACTTCCCAATGGTGGATTAGTGATTAGAATTCAGATCCCACTGACAACAAAGACAAAACTAGCCAGGCATGGTTGTGCACACCTGTAATCCCAGCAAATCATGAGATGGAGGCAGAGCAATCTAGTTCAAAGATAGAGGCAGCCTGTGTAACTCTGTGAGATCCTGCCTCAGAAATAAAAATAAATAATAGGCTGAGGTGCAGTTCAGTGGTAGAGCACTTGCAAAATATGTACAATGCCCTGGGTTCAACCTTCAAGTACTAAAAGAAAAGAGATAACAGAAGACAAAACCGAAGCACAATATTCACACCTACACGGACTTGTGGGAAGCTTAGATCAAGTATTGTTAGCATCTTTTGCAGAGTAGTACATTTTTAAAATAGCAAATTATAAAGACAATGGTCTGTGCTTTTAATGGACGTTGTTAACTGTAGTTAGGATTTTTAAGTTAATATTGATAACTAAACACACATGATGCACACATATCTGATTTAAACACATATGGGTAAAATATTTCTTTGCAATACCATCCTGAATCCCATTCTTCTTCCTTTCAAAGAATAATGATCATCTTTAAGGGACAGTGTTCCAATCCACTCATATTTTTAAATCCATATACATATGTCCTCCCATGTTATCAGTTTGTTGTGTTGTGGAGGCTTGTGTGTGGCTGTGATGCTGAAAGCTATGCCACTGGTATTTCAGATACCAGCAGGGCCACCCATGGTGCACAGGTTTCAGCTGAGCTTCCAGACTAAGACAGACTAGGGAGAAGGACCCAGCAGCCCACTACCAAAACAATTAACCATTGAAAAAATGAATATCAGAGAAGCATTGTGAAATATAGTGCTAGAAACCAAGCCCTCCAGGCTGGAAGGGATTCAAGAAACAACTGGGAAGAATTGCCTCCTCAAAGTAGAATCAACCTTAATGATGGGAATGGAGTAAAGCGTAAAGCCCCTGAGACCTCCATTTGCTAATGTGGCATGATTCAAAATGAGAAGAAACATAGTGACTGCAACATTAGGCTCAAACATAAAAAGATCATTTGTAGGGCACAGTGTTGGGTAGTGTTTCATTTTATTTTATGCAGGGTCACTATGAGTTGGTTCTGACTCAACAACAACTAACAACACAACCTGTGACAGGAATTTGAATATCAAGGGATTGGACTGCTAAAACTAAGGCAAAATAGTGAAACTATAAGAACTGCAAGTATAAGCAGTGGTTGCTAACACTAGGGCTGAGGTAACCATGCAAGCAATAGAGTTTCTTTCGCTGCCATGGCTGAGATCCAGATCTCAGTGGATTGAACACATTCATTACTCATGAAATGATGAAGAGGTTTTCATGGTGCCATACTGCTGGAACTGGCTAGAAAGTCACACTCTGGGGTGCCAAGGAAAGCTCTTCATGGCAAGTTATGTCATTAGGGGCATTGTGCTATGAAATCATCTTTGCAGTAAAGATTTAATCTTACCAAAGATGGCCTGGCCTTTGTCCCTTGGCTCTTGGGATGTATTTTCTAAGAATGTGTGATGTCCTAACTAATAAAAGTATTGTTTACTACATTTGGTAGTCTAACAGCATGATTTATGGTGGGGCCACGTGATACTCACTTCGCCTCTGGAGGAACCAGAAGCCTACTTCAGCAACACAAGTGCTTCACAATGTATGTCTGACTGTTGTTGTTAGGGGCCATCAAGTCATGTCCGACTCATAGTGACCCTCATAGGATTATCAATGGCTGATTATTTCAGGATTGCCTTGGGAGTGGATTGCCAAGTCCTTCTCCCATTTTTTGTGGTGCTGGGAATTGAACCCTGGACCTCAGAGACTGCAGAGTGGCGCTCTACCAATTGAGCTAAATCCCAGCCCTAGGTCTGGCTGAGTGACTGTAAAATCTCGGGACACCAGTAGTTGAGTGAACTTTTCTGGTTGGAAATGCACCCACATATTGTCACACATACTGCTGGAAGAAGTTAACACAACATGACCCCATGGGAAGAGGACACCTGGACACCCTACTGGAAATGCTCTGAGCTCTGCTTCCTTCAACTGATTTTAATCTGTATCTTTTGATCACAATAAATGTTGTCTTAGTTTGCACAAGTTGCTATAAGAGAATGCCATAGACTGGTGGCTTATAAATAAGAGAAAATTATTTTTCACAGTTCTAGCAGCTGAGAGGTTCAAAATCAAGGTTCTGACAGATTCAGCATCTGGCGACACCTTCCTTTCTGTTTCATGAAAAAGGCTTTCTTGTCATTGTGTCCACACAAGATGGAAGGGGTGAGGATCTCGCTGGAGTCTCTTTTACAAGAGCACTAATTGCATTTATGAAGGCTCCATCTTCATGACCTATCATTTCCTGAAGTTCTGCCTCCTAATATTATTACACAGGGATTAGAATTTTAGTAAATGAATTTTAGAGAGACAAGGAATCTGTAACAAACCATAACCATTAGTTTAATAGCTTTCAATACCTTTTGTGAGTCTTTCCAGTGAATTATAAAACTAAAGTAGGTTTTAGAGCCCATGGAACTTGAACATGATGTGTGAAGTGAGAGTGTTTTCAGGGAGCCCCAAACTGCAGTTGATACCAGAAGCAAGGACAGTCCTGTGACTCGTTCTCTTTCTAAGAGGGATGCTAAAGGAGGTTGCTGGCTTTTGAGTGTTTCTGAGAGCTGAACATTGCCGAAGCTGGGTGCTGGTGAAGACGTCTATAGTACAGGTGTCTAGTGATAGAGAAGCTGCCCACACTGTACTGAAGAAACTCAGATCCAGAGAGAAGCTGCAGCTGTTGCAGGAGCCAATTTCCGTGGAAGCCACTTACGTTTGTTACAGTAGCTGGGCAATGTACTATAGGAACCTGCTAGAGGAGTGCCTGGCCCAGGAAGGAAAAACTCTACTTCCTGTTATGCCTCTCCAGTATCTCTTACCACCAAAGTTTAGCATCATTCCTGCTGGAAAAGAAAAATATTTAAAGGACCCATCTCTGTTTATTCATGGCAGGTAATGATGAATAGATTTGGAGCTGACAGACCATAAAGTGACAGTTGGCACATAAAATTTTAATTTGTTTATCTCTTTGCTGAGTTTTAAGATTTTTTACCTTATTGTTCTACAGTTTTGCTATCGTGTATCTATGCTCCTTGCTTCTTTCCTTTCTCATTTCTTTCTTCCCTTCTTGTTTATTCTTGCTTGTTACATGATAAGCCAGTTCAATTTGAAGATAGCTGTTTTATTTAATTTCAAAAATATATAGATATTATTGTTTCTCTACAATTTTATTCTATGTATTTCTCCTATGAGTATCAGAATGGGAGAAGGGCCTGGCAATCCACTCCCAAGGCCATCCTGAAACAGTCAGCCATTGAAAACCCTATGAGGGTCGCTATGAGTCGGATACCGACTCGACGGCACCTAACAACAACAACAACAACAACATGAGTATCAGAAGAACTTTAAGTTTCTATTTTTAATATATCTTTAAGCTTTCTTTTTCTGAAAAAGTTTGTATAACTGTAATGCATTTTAAAAGGTTTTTCAATTCTTTGTTTAAAGTACAAATTTTTTGTACTTTATTCTTTGTACAATTGTACTTTGTACAATTCTTTGGTTAAAGTACAAATTTTCTCTTTTGTGGCAGTCTACTTATATGCAACAAACTAAAGTCTTGGTTTTGGCTGTTTTTCACTAGACTTTGAATGGGCTTATTTTTTTTCTAACCATCTACTCATGCTTATATATATCCAATTTTGTTGTTTTTGGATATCAGTCCCTATTCACTCATTAGGGATTAAGCACAATATCTCTATTTCTTTGGCTTAAGTTTATCAGTTTATTGTTGTGGTTTTTTTTTTTTTCGCATTTTTCTCTTTTATGTGCTTTAAACTATTTTTTCGCGTTGAATTTCAAAGGAATTTTTTCCCAATAGTGAAACTTCCTTTAAGATAATGCCAGTTTGTTTCAGTCTTGACCCACAGAAAACTAGGCTGTAGATAAATTCTTTTGCCTAAAGCTCAATTTGGACCTCCAACTGCAAGTGCAGAGGATTGTTTTTCTAAATTCTTTTTTTCTTATCAGAAGATCAGTTTACTTAAACTGATATGGGAAACCCCAGTAGACAGATGTCGGAACCGTTCTTTGTGAAGAAGAGGGTGAGACCAAGGTTGTTTTTTTCTCCCCCCTCACTTTAACTTTCTATGACAACTCCAGTAAACTCTGAGGCTATTCTTTCCATGCACCACAGTTCTGGGGAAGGAAGTTTATAAACTAGTGTTTAAAGAATTTTGAGTACCTTACAGACACCTTACAGTTTACTGTATGCAAGTTACTCTGTTACTGCGTTGACATAATTGAAACATCCTGAAACCCCTGGATGACAGGCATCACAGGGAAATATGTGCAGACAATCTTGTTAGGGAATCACATCAAGACAGGCAATTTTTCAGATGTGAAGTGTGTTATTTAGAATGAAACGCTGAAGGGATAGATGGGCCCAGATTTTGAGTTCACAGAAGGTGTTAAGGAAGCTTCATTTCTCAGAGTTACATATGAGAGAAGAAAGAATTTCAGGAAAAGTGTATTAGTTGCCAAAATTATGCAGCCACAAGTTGAGTTTTTATCAAATCTATTAGAGGTTTAGCTCAGTTGGTAGAGTGCTGCTCTTTGCTCTCTGAGGCCCTGGGTTCCATCCCCAGCACTGCAAAAATGGGAGAAGGATGTGGCAGCCCATTACTGAAACAATACTGAAACAATCTTCCATTGAAAGCCCTATAAATAGCAGAGAAGCATTGACGTAGTGTCAGGCATGGCACAGTGTCAGGGAGTGTTTCATTCTGTTGTACACAGGGTTCGCTATGAGTCAGACCTGACTCGATGGCACCCAACAACAACATTACATTGATACGTTTTCTCATTATGGCTCTGTGTGAATATGGTGTAAATAATTCTGTATTCTATGTAATTACAAAAGCCAATGAGAGGTGTGTGCTGGTGTATAACCATGAGGCAAGGTAGGGAGACAGGTGCTTCATTTATCTAAATAAGGGAGATTTTATCTCAGTTTAAGAACTCTCACATAATAAGAAACACACTTGGTCATTAAGTATGACACTCCTAACTGGAAGATTAAGTTCAAGTAGTAAAACAGTTTTAAATGTGGTTCAGATCTCTGTTCTATAATTTCAATGTTCTTACTCTTCCCCTTGTTATATATATCCTTTCCTGAGTGCATCATCCCTGTTCCAAGAAAGAGTACTAAACTGTATTCAGTGTTTATTATTATTATTCCATGTGTATCTTGATAATTTATTATGGATACATGAACATCTATACAATTTATGGTTTTGTTAAATATGTCTTAAATTTTGATATAAGTGAAGCTTATTTTTTATTAATATTATGCTTGTCAGATCTATCTCTGTTCACCCATGAGAGTTTACTTTTTAAATTTTAGTTTTCTCTATTATATATTCTTTTCTAGTGAGGACAACAGAATTTACTCATTCTGTCAATGATAGCTTTCTATCATCAACAATAGTGCAGTAATTATTGTTATATATGGTTGTGTGTACTTGTGCAAGTTTCTCTAAGTCAACACCTAGACATGAAATTGCTGAGGAGTAGCATATGCGCATCTTCAATAAATCAAACATTGCAAAATTTCTCTCTGAAGTGATTTTACCAACTTGCCTCTTACAGTAAGATGAGTTTCATTACTCTACATCCTCATGTTGTGGTATTTTCAGGTAATAAATTTTGCTAATCTTGTGAAGATAAAAATATTATTTCATTGTGGTCCAACTGAAATCTTGAACATTAGTAGATAATATACTTACCTGTTTACTGACCATTGTGAATCTCTTCTGATGAGCATTCATTTACATCTTTTCTTGTGAGCTAATTTGATTTTACTTCCTGCTTTCTATTATTTTTATTTTATTCTCCTAGTTTATGATTTCTTATATATTTTATGGGCTGGGATTTGGTTCAGTGGGTAGAGCGCTGCGCTGCAGTCTCTGAGGTCCCCAGTTCAATTCCCAGCACCGCAAAAATAGGAGAAGGACCTGGCAATCCACTCCCAAGGCAATCCCGAAGCAGTCAGCCATTGAAAACCCTATGAGGGTCGCTATGAGTCGGATACCGACTTGACAGCACCTAACAACAACAACAACAACATATATTTTATAATATATCTTAATGCAAAATGTTCTAATTTAAATGTTCATTTCCCATCTATTATTTCCTAATTCATTCAATTTTTTGTGCTTTCTGTATTTGATTTTATAACATGCTCTCTAGATATAAGGTGTTTCCATATGTTTTTACTTAAAAGGAAAAGAGTTTGCACCCCTTTTATAATAGCCTCTTAATCCAGCTAGTATTGAAGGGGTGTAGTGTGTGTGCGGGAGATGGACCCAGCAACCCACTCCCAAAAATCAATCTGCCATTGAAAACCCTATGAACAGCAGATAAGCACTGACAATAGTGTTTCACCTGTTGTATACAGGGTCGCTATGAGTCGGATACCCACTCGACGGCACCTAACAACAACAACAACAAGTGTGTGTGCATGAATGTGTGTGTGTGACAGACAAATCTAAAGATATATGTATTCTATTATGATATTCAGTAGATATTTGTTGAAAGAATGAAATAATTCCTATCATTCCATTCATATTTAATTATTTATTTACCTTTGTAAATGTGTCATCCTGGCCCTGAGGGGAGGAATGTTATCCTGTACAATTCTGGTATGTCTGCAAAGCACAGTTAAGAAATGAAGTACTGCTCAAATATATTAAATGTGAGTGAAAGTTTCTAATATCATGTTGGTAAATGGATGAATAATATTGCAGTGAGGAAACTCTACTTCCATCCAAAATATTTTCTCTAGTCAGAGTTAATGTAACATAACAAGACACATGGCAGCATTGCAGTTTAAGCCATTTCCCTTCTATTCTCCTGATGTCTATTATAAATTGCCTTAAACAGTCATGTGTACTCTTTTCATTAAGATGAAGAAATTGCTTTTCATTCACTAAGAATGAATGGTGCTCTTCATCTGTTACTGAATATCTGATTTTCTCCCCAGTTTAATATCTTTTCAGCTGGAAGAATTTCCTTTTAAAGTTTTTCCCAGTGTAGGTACACTGGTGGTTAATTCTCCTAGTTTCCTTTATGTAAAATGTGCTAATTTCTCTTTATTTCTGATGAGTATTTTTTAGCTGAATACAAAATTTTACATTTGCTTTTTCATTTGATAAATTAAAAATATTTTCCACTTTCTTTGCCCTCTACAGTTTCTGGTGAAAATTCTATGGTATTTTAAATCATTATATTAATGTGCATATGTCTTCCAATTCTCAAGAGATTTTTTTCTTATCTTTGGTTCCTCCTGATCTGACAAAATATACTTTGGGACTATTTTGTTATTGTTGCCTGAGATTTGCAGATGTCTTCAAATTTACTGAATTTGTGCCTTTTCAACATTATTTCTTTAGGTTTTTGTTTTGTTTTGTTTTGTTTTGTTGTTGTTATTGCCTCTGTCACTCATCTTTTGCTCTGGGATGACCCTTACACATATGTTAGATCTTATGATCTACTCTTTGTGTATTTGCTAAATTTTTATTTTATTTAATTTTAGTCCATTTGATCTTCTTCAAAGTCAATGATTTCTATTGATCAAGTTCACTGAAATTCAAGTTCATGGAATTTTCCCTCTGCCATCTCCATTCCATTATTAAGGCCAATTAGTAAAATTTGAATTTCTAACATTCAACTTTTTGCTTCTAAAATTTCTATTTTTTCATATTTATGAAATTTTCAATTTTTCTGCTGTTACTTGCCATTTTCATTCATTAAGAGTGTATTTTCCTTACTTCCCTCAACATATAATTATATCAACTGCCTTTTCCTTGTCTGATTATACCAATTTCTGATCAGCCATTGAAAATCCTATGAATAGCAGAGAAGCACTTACATAAGGCCAGGCATGGCATGGCGTCGGGGAGTGTTTTGTTCTGATGCAAATGGGGTTGCTATGAGTGGGCCTAAGTCCACCTAACAATGATACAACAAAAACAACAGCTACAGCAACAACAACTGGTCATCTCAAGGTTGAACTCTGCTGATTTTCTTCTCCCTTCAAACTGGCTCATATTTTCTTGTATGTAACATAATTTTGGTTGCCTCTTAAACATTGTAAATGTTGTACTGTATTGAACTATAGATACTTCCCAATTATTCTGAAGAGTGTTGACTTTTTCTTTTTAGTAGAAAATTTACTTGGTAAGACCCAGAATGTGCACTCCACCTCACCTACAGCAGGTGCTGTCTCCACTCTGTTCAGATATGCTGTATCATCATGGTTGCTGATGGCTTTCCCCACACAACACAGTTCAGGGATCAAATGGGGTCTGGGGCAGAGTTTATACACATGGTTTGGGGATATGCTTCTCTGGATCTCCCCTTTCCATCATTCTCCATTATTCTTCCATCATCTCTGGTTGCCAACTTCCTTCTCTGATCCTTACAACAGAAAGATGGTGGGCCGTCTATCAGAATGTCAACATTTTAACTCCTCCTTATAGAGCTAAGACTGTCAGAGTAGAAAACACACACTGTACTATCCACGGTTCCTGATGGCAACACATTTTCAGAATCTACTTGCCTTGTTTCTCCTCTAGAGTCCTCAAGATGCCGTATTTTAGTATTTTGTTCGGTATTTATAGCTGTTATCAATAGAAAGGCTGAAGCTGATTCAGCTGTTCTGGAAGGGGTACCAACACTTTTCCTATAGAATGGGGAAGCATTCAACAATAAGAACTTTTTAAAAGAAATTGTTGTTGTTAATTGGTATGACATTCTCCCTTGATAACAATATAGTCATCTTAATAGGCTCTTTATTTATTCTAGTGAGTGCTCCATTTTTAAATATATGTTTGGAAACCCTATTTTTGGAATTGTGTTTGGAGCTTGTGTTACACTTCTTAATTTATGAAGAATTAGAATTTATCTGAATATTAAGTGTCATTCACCTCAAAAGGAAATGTGATATTTGTAAATAGATTTAAAAAACAATTTGAGATTAAATTAAACAAATAAAATTATGTCAGGAGACTGAATTATATAGTCCAAATTTTACCTGGTGAATTTCTGTCTCTCATTGTGACTGTGCTTCAAGAGGTACCTGGAGGGGCTAATGGAGGTTAAAGAGGCAATCAGAGTACAGCTCTTCCCCTCTGGGAGGACTAGGGTCCTCTTAAAAAGGGGAAGAAACACTGCAGCCTTCTTATCAGGAGAACATGCAGGCGTGGAGAAAAGGCCATGTGACCACAGAAAGGAGGAACCACCTGCCAGCCAAGAAGGGAGGACTCATCAGAAACCAACCCTGCTGGCACCTTGATCTTGGATTTGCAGCCTCCAGGGCTGTGAAAAAAAATAAATTTCTGTTGTTTAAGCCTCTCAGTCTGTGACATTTTGTTAGGACAGCTGGATCCAACTATAACACAATGACTTAACTTTATTATACCATGTTCTGAGGGTCGAAGATGTGGTAAGTATGTAAAATAGTGAAAAAAGAATTATGGAAGGTGATAAAGGAATGCAAAGATATTTAGTGTAATGGCCACATGCAAAAGTCAGCTAAGTGTCCAACACAGCAACATTTAAAAGGAACCATCTCCGTGATGGCTGATCTGCACATTGGGAGAAGGAATCTGCTTCATGATTTTATAGCTACAGTGTCTACATTATTTATTCTTTTGGTATCACTTTATTAGACTATTCCAAAATGATACATTCCAATTTTGTTTTAGGCTGTAAATGGTTAAAAACTGCATTAGTAGCGTTGCCAATTTCAGCTCTCTGCAAGGTTTCAACACGTGTGAGTTTCTATTTTAAGCAGATATTTATTACCATGTTTGGGAACCCTTTGACCTTAAGCTGAAAAGATATCATTTATTTGGCTTAAATCTGCAGGACTGTCATGGATCCACCAGAGAAGTTACTTATAGAGCTTAGGAGAGATAAGAAAATAATCACTCATTATTCTGCCATCTAACAGCTGTGACCTCTGTGGTGGGTGTTTGTGTGTGTGCGTGTGTCCTTAAATTTGCTAAAGGAATGGAACAGTAAATCAGCAGCAATAACAGGAGCATCAATACTCTCCCTGACCCCTTTTGTGAGATCTGGAGCATGGCCTGAATCTGTCAGATGGAATTAAAGAATGCGGGGTGTCAGAGTGGATGCAAACAAATAGACCTGCCATGCTATCCATTAACAAAAGCCCCAGATCCCCGCCACGGCCATTGTTACCACCTTAAAAGAGGGAACATTTGGGACCTGCCATTTTTTAAGTGGAAGGTAGTCTGGTTATTTACAGCAGAGATCACTCGCATTTCTACCCGATAAAATGCACACCAATTCAGTGATAACATTGAATGAACTCCGCGGAAAAGAGCAATCATCTTACCATAATGGTGGAGATAACATTTTTTGATCGCAAAACAGAAAGAGGGGGTTACTGTGAGACACAGGTGCACAGCCCATGCCTTGCGTCAAAGTTTTCATCACGTGCACCATCTTTCCTTTGGCAAAGGCTAATGCCTAAGGCTTTCTGGGTTCTTTTGTCTTTGTATAACAACGGCACATCATGCATCTGGCCAATTGTGCAGTGGGATGCCACAGGGAGGGTTTACATCCCAGCACCAGCTGGTGAGGGTTTTATGGCTACCGGAGTGAGGATTGATAGCTTCCATAAATTCACATCCAGCTCGTGTATCCACACATGCCATTCTTATTCCTATCTTGAAACTTTACTAAATTTTAGCCTGAGAAATATCTTGCAGCAGTGAATTCTGAAAGCTGATTATGCACCACATAAAAAAGTCTTTTTATCCATTTTCAATCTGCTGCCTTTTGAATTCCCTCCATTTTTTGCTCTTTCTCAAATTAAGGTGAATGGGAGTATGGTATATAATTAGGCTGTGTTATACTATTCATTACTTCCTTCACCTTAATCTTATTATCTCTGCAGACATGCTAGGTCAATTCCAGCAGCATTTGAACAGCGATGTGGTTAATTTTAAATGAACTGAATATAACTAATAATACATTTGATTGAGATAAACTTTAAGTGGGAAAAATACTGTTGTAGGAACTGTATTCTGTTATTCATACTGGCAGGCATTTTACAAGCATAGTGCTAGTGACAGAATATCTCTTTGATTTGTTAAAAACTGTACAGACATAGAGAAATACCTATAGTTACTTCATTTTGCATTAGTTGTAGGCAAATAATGGATTATAAATTTTCAATTGTGTAATT
Source organism: Pedetes capensis (assembly GCA_007922755.1). Taxonomy (NCBI): domain Eukaryota; kingdom Metazoa; phylum Chordata; class Mammalia; order Rodentia; family Pedetidae; genus Pedetes; species Pedetes capensis. The sequence goes on along the minus strand of VMDO01004836.1, from coordinate 40,408 downwards.
GAGACCTTTCCAAAGGATAACCCTGTAGCAGACATTTGCAATAGATCAAAAGTATGTTGGCAGCAAGTTCTAACACTTGGCATTTCCTGACTGTCATGTCAACAGGAAAATAAATGGAAATATCTTAATGAACTTTACTGTGAAAAATACAGTAAGTGCCTATATATCACCATAATGGACATAGGCTACAGGTTGTTCTGAAAAATGAAAGCAATACTTGGACTATAATAAGCATTTTGTTTACTGTATGTGTTAAATAATATGATGTAGGGTTTTAACATAATTCTTCTAAAATAAAAAATCATATGCTTGTGAATAAGCTACATTGTAGAATATATACATGGTATCTCAGTGCTCTGGTCTCTGTATTGGTTTCTTCTTTATCTAGCAATGTTGGGGGATTGTAACAAAAACTCCCTCTCTCCCTCTCTCTCTCTCTCTCTTTTTCTCTCTCTCTTTCTCTGCCCCTCCCTCTGTCTTCCTCCCTCCCTTCCTCTCCTTTCTCCTTCTCTCCCCCCTCTTTTCAAGCATCTATAATAAAATGCCATAGAGTTAATTACAATTATTTTTCACAGCTCTGGACGCTGGGAAGACCAAAATCAAGTCAAAAAATAGTTCAGTGTCTGGTGAAGACTCCCTTCTGGTTCTCATTATAACCTTAGCTGGAGGCTGGGTGGAAGGATCCCTCATAACCTAGTTACTTCCCATGGGCCCCACATCCCAGTTCCAGGACCTTGGAGTTGAGATTTCAACATACAAATCTGGGGTGAACTTAAAACATTCAGTTGGTTTTTCTCTCTCTACTTCCCCTGTGCTTATGCCGCAATCTCTCTTTCTTCTCCAGTGTCAACTATTAAAGAAATTACAGAAATCTATACCTCGTCTTCACTCATTTCTTTCTGTGTTTGCCCATTTGTCTGCTCTCTGCAATGGATTCTGCACCGCCCAAATCCTCAATCTTCAGGTTTATTTCTATTCTAGCACAGAGTCCATAGGAAGCTTCCTGGCTAAGGAGCTTGCTCTCAAAGTCCCCTTGCCCTTTTGTATTTTTATTCTTTCCTGGTTTCTGACTTTGTGCTTGAATAATTGATCTCCTGCCCTATTTTGTTCTTTGATGCTCTGTTCATCTGATTTTCCTTTGCTTGTATTCCTCTGGTGTCTTTGCCAGTTTTCTGATTTCCCTAAGTCGCCAAACTCCACACTCTTACCTGGCTAGCTGCAGACACCTGGATTTCTGCCTCCCTGTCTGGTCTCTGACTCAATAGTTCATCTGTCTCAGGCTTCCTACAATGACTTGTTATTTCTGCTACAATCCAGAGCTGTGCACACTCATAGTTTTCCCAGAAACCATGTTTATTTTCTAGGTTTCTTCTTCTTCTCCTCCTTCCTCTTCCTCTTCTTCCTCCTTCCCCCTCCTTTTTCTTCTTCTTTTTCCTCTTCTTCTTCTTCCTTCTCTTCCTCTTCCTCTCCTTCCTCTTCTTCCTCTTCCTCTCCTTCCTTCTCTTCTTCTTCCTCCTCCTTCTTCTTCTTTCTTCCTCTTCCTTCTCCCCCTCCTCTCCTCCTTTTTCTTCCTCCTCTTACTCTCCTTCCTCTTCTTCCTCCTCCTCCTCTTCTTCTTCTTTCTCCTCCTCCTCTTCCCCTCCTCTGCCTCCTTCTCCTCCTCCTCCTTCTCTGCTGCCGCCACCGCCGCCTCCTCCTCCTCCCCGACCTCCTCCTTTTTCCTCCTCCTCCTCTTCTCCCTCCTCCTCCTCTCCTCCTCCTTCTTTTCTTTTGTTCTTCCTCTTCCTCTCCTCTTCCTCACTCTCCTTCTCTTTCCTCCTGAAATTAAATGATATAATGCTCCCTGTGAAATATCTAGCATTGTCTGCCCTGCTTCTGTTTGTTTACTTTCTACTTTAGCACGATTCAGACAATGTTAATGGAAAGATTTTAAAGTCATTATACAATAATATTTTCATTTATCTTCTCAAAAATATTAACACACATGATCTCAGTGGTTAAATTGTTTCATTCTGTAAGCTTTTCAATGTCATTGAATTATCCCTATAATTCTACCATCAATATTATTTCTAAAACATACCTGTATAAATAAAGCTCTAAAAATAATCTTGTGTATAAATATTTATCTACATTTCATATAATTTTATTTTCCTATTAAGTATTTTCATTGTACATATTTATAGAGTACAGAGTGATCATTCAGTTCATATATACACTATAATTGTCAAATCAGGATTTATATTTCCATCTTTCTAAACAAAAAATATTTTTGATGTACATGTAGCAATAATTATACATATTTATGAGGTTCAGTATGATTTTTTAAAAATTACATACAGTATAGTGAGATTCATTATGGGATTTTCAAAGAAGTGTATCCTGTATTTTGTACTTCTTCTGCCCCTCTTCACCCTAATAGGTTAATCCCCCTCCTCCTCCTGATTTTCCAGTCCCACTCCCTGTCTAACTTGTCTCCTCCTCCCTCCTGATGAGTCCCCTTGTATTTTCCAATCTTAAATACATACAATTATATATATTTTTTCATTAAAGTAAATCTAGCTCCCATATATAAGTGAGAACATGTAATATTTCTCATTGTGAGTGTGAGTTATTTCACTTAAAATGATGACCTCCAGTTCCATTTCATTTTTCTTTACTGCTGAATAATATTTAACTGTGTATATATACTACATTTATTTTTAAGTCCAATCTTCTGTTGATGAACATGTGGGTTGATTCAATACCCTAGCAAATGTGAAGAGAGTTGCACTAAACATGGAAGGGCAGGTGTCCCTGTGGTATGACGACTTGTCTTTCTTTCAGTATATACCTAGGAGTGGGATTGCTGGGTCAGATGGTAGTTCTATTTTTGGTGTTCTGAGGAACCTCCATATTGATTTCTGTAATACCTGTACTAATTTACCCTTCCACCAGCAGTGTGAAAGAGTTGTTTCTATTTTTTCCCACATCCTCTCCAGCATTTGATATTGTTTATTTTGTTGACCTGAGCCATTCTGACTAGGGTGAGATGGAATCTCAGTGTAGTTTTGATTTGCATTTCCCTGATAGCTAAGGAAATTGAACATTTTTTCATATGTTTATTGGCCCTTTGTGTTTCTTCTTTTGAGAACTGTGTGGTCAGTTCCATTTCTCACATATTTTGGGGGTTATTTATTACTTTAATGTTTTACTGATTGAATTAATTATATATACTAGATATTATTCCTCTGTTAGATGTATAGGAAGCAGTAAAGACCTATCCTGGTACTGTGTTCACCATCCTTTTTTTTTTTTTTTTTAACATATCTACACATGGCATACCGTACAGTCATCATGGTACCCAAGAAACTTTCTAGCACCAAAAGTGAAGGAAAGAAGAAAACAGTAAGGACAAGAACTGAATTTGTAAAAGAACTTATTGCTAAGTATGAGTGGCATATGTGTGTCTGAATTAGCTGTTCAATAGGGTGCCAGAGCCAATAAATACATTTTCATTATTTTTTACAGGAAAGCAATGCTTAGTGCTCCAACTGATAGGAATTTGAACAGCCTTCCAGGACAGATCGTGATCAAGTGCTGGGGTGACATTGTGTAATATTTAATCTCTTTGTCCTTAAATTTTCTCATTAGTAAAATGAGGTTGTTGTTATAGAGTCATGATAGGATTAAATTAGCTAAATTATGCAATTTTTTCAAAACAGAGACTGTCTTTTCATACTCAATACATGTTATCCATTGCAGTTGTTAGATGGTGTCAAGCCAGGTCTGACTCATAGCGACCCTACCTACAAGAGAGGAAATACTACTTGACACTGTGCCATGCCTGGCACTATTGTCAATGCTTCTCTGCTACTCATAGGGTTTTCAATGGCTGATTATTTTTGGGGAGTGGGCTGTCAGGTCCTTCTCTTAAGCACACAGCACCAGGTGGTAGTTCCAGGTGGTCTCCCATCCAAGGACTAACCAGGCCCAACCCTGCTTAGCTTCTGGGCAGAATCTGGCAGAATCAGAAGCCAGGATGGTACAACTGTAGACCAACTATTGGAGTACCCATTAATAAATTCAATGTAGTTTATTAATTTTATCTGAGTATAGTATGAGTTTGCTGTTAGTGGATTTGTACCTATAGCACTTCTCCCAGATAAAGGAATAGCTTAGGAACTTGAAGTATAAATGAAAACCAGAAACATAAGTTGAAAATTAAGTATCAGGCCTTATTCACTGTTTGAGAGTTGGGTAAAGATGATGGAAACAAAGCATAAGCAATGGGGCAGAGGGACGTCAAACCAACCAGGCACCAAATCAGCAATAGATTTTTCTATGAAAAAAATACACAGAACCATCTATCTGTATATGTCCGAGGCATGCAAGTAGAAAGGAAACCATTGGTGGGGACAGGGGGGTTGGGAGAGGAGGGTCATGACAAGGTAAGGGAGAAGTGAATGTGAGCAATGTACGAGGAAATGCATGTGTGGAAATGTCAGAATGAGACCCATTAAGTTGTACATTAAAAGTTACCAACAAAAAAGTTTAAAAAATAATAAATATCTTTCCATAATAAATTTTTAAAAAATGAACAGAACTTAATCTAAGCCGTAAATCTCAAGGGGGGACAAAGAGTTAAGCTGGGACACAACAGCATCAGATCAGGGAGTGCTATGAGACATGGACTGTGTTGACAAAGGTTGACAATGTAATTACTGCTCCTTTTGCTGTTTTTTTTTACTGTCCTAATAGTACAGAAGGTACTTTTGTCCCTAAGTTTTTGCGCAGGCATTTTAAGAACTTAGAGCTTGTTGTAAAGGTAATTTGATAACAGAAGCCTTGCTGATATATTTTCCCATAAGGACAAAAGTATGCGCTGCATGAGCCTATGCATTTGTGTGCTGAGGCCATGAATACTTTTCACACCTGTTCTATGCCTAACGCCCTCCCACCCCAAGTTTTATTTAGAAGTGCTTTTATGTACTCATAAGTTTGTTCTGGAACAATTCTCAATTTCATGCTAAAATTAATCAATTAATGTGTTGTCTTAATTTCTACTTTTCCTTTGTTCTTCATCAATTTGAGGGTCTTCCTCTTCTCTGCGGTTAGGTATTTTCTTGTGTTTTAAAGGCTTTTTCCTCCATGATATTCTCACTTACTCTTTTTATAAGCCATGAAAATCTGTTCAATTTCTTTATTTATTTATGTATATGGGGGGCTGGGATTTAGCTCAGTGGGTAGAGTGCTGCGCTGCAGTCTCTGAGGTCCCGAGTTCAATTCCCAGCACTGCAAAAATGGGAGAAGGGCCTGGCAATCCGCTCCCAAGGCAATCCCGAAACAGTCAGCCATTGAAAACCCTATGAGGGTCGCTATGAGTCGGATACCGACTCGATGGCACCTAACAACAACAACAACAAATTTATGGATATAATTTTTATTTGTATGCTACTTTTTCCTATTCATGTGCCACATATATATGCTGGCTTCCCATGCAGATATCTGGAAATAATCTCCCATTTCCCTGTATATTTTTAAATAATATTTTAGGTAATATAGTACAACAATTGAATTGGGGTTCATTTAAATAATAATTGTAAGAAGTTCACACTACACATAATAGGAATTTATTTTTATACAAAGTGCTTACAATGCACTAGTGTTCAGCTTAATAAATTTTATTGTCTGTCTATAAACTCTACATATAAACAGCTAATAGTAAATATTGTTATTAGGAAAATACTTAAAAATCATATTCTGGGCCTTGGTGAGCAGTGTTAATTGAGTCAATTTAGTTCTGGCGAGGAGTGATTCACACCTGTTATGAACGTGGCCATAGTCATGGCCAGTACACTCAATCTCTCTGGGATGCGGAAAGAGCAGATTGTGGCACGATGATTAAAGCCATATAGGACTGCAGTTGCTACTGCAAAGGGAAGTTGAGAAAGGCTCTTATTTCTAATGTAGACTACCAACACATGCTGTGCATATTTCCACCAGACCAGCCACAGGTGACCCAGCTGGTTTCTAAGTGCTGTTAAATTTAAATTGCAGACCGATTAGCAACTGTATGTGTAGGAACACATTTGCTCCATTGTGTGCCTGTTTGAATATGCCCGTGGCTATGGGCACGTCCCTGGGGAAGAGGGCATGGAAGAGATTATAGTACAGCTGGCTGAAGAAGTTGTATTTTCCACAAATGCTTTCATCTAAGGGATGGGGTTTTACAACCACACCCTCTAATGGATCTGGCCTGGCACTTAGTTTGATACAATTTTTCCATATCCATTTAAACTCTGTATCTCGAAACATTTGTGCTTGCATCCTCTGGCTCTAAATAAATCATTTATTTTCATACCTCTACCAAGCAGTTGGCCAACTGATACTGCAGAATAGCATTAGATGGCCGAATAAGTGGCACCATCTGCTGCAATTTAGAGGAATCCTCCATGGCGCTGTGACAGCTGTCTGGTTCTGAGTCCTGAACACCAGAATTCATTTGTCAGAAAGGACACGTATTCAGTGTCAGAATGGCCATTTTCTATAAAAAGGATCAATTTTTCTAGCAGTGCAATACTCTATTTTTATGAAAGTCATATTTTAAGTAACTGTTGTTGATGTTTTGAAATATAGCCCTCAAATGTGGATTTTGACAAAACAGTCCTTCTGAGCAATTAAACATAAATCTGAAAATGTCATCATGGTTTGATATAGGGAAAGTCATTACACTCTCCCAAAGAGCCTAATTACTCTTATTTAATACATAGTCCTTTATAAGCTTGATTATCTGGTTGGTGAACATAGAATATTATTGTTGTTGTTGTTTTTAGGTGCCGTCGAGTCGGTATCCGACTCATAGTGACCCTCTGTACAACAGGGGAAACACGATTGTCAGTGCTTCTCTGCTGTTCATAGGGTTTTCAATGACAGATTGATTTTTGGGAGGGAGTTGCTAGGTCCTTCTCCCAAGCCTACAGCTTCTGGTGTTCCCAGGCGGTCTCCCATCCAGGTACTAACCAGGCCCAACCCTGCTTAGCTTCCGAGATCTGATGGGATCGGATGCCACAGGGCTACAGCTGCAGGCTATAGAATATTATAGAAGCCACAAACTTGAATTAGATATGGCAGGATTATAACTGGCTAAATAAATAGAAGTAAGTAGAGAGTCTAGTGAATTATTCAATAGAAAGTATTAAAACACAGACTATGACTTTATAAACATTACAATGCCACATTCATATATCGTCTGAACAAATACATATTTATCATCATCTAGACACTTTCTAAGCCTGCAGCTGTAGCCCTGTGGCATCCGATCCCATCAGATCTCGGAAGCTAAGCAGGGTCAGGCCTGGTTAGTACCTGGATGGGAGACCGCCTGGGAACACCAGAAGCTGTAGGCTTGGGAGAAGGACCTGGCAACCCCCTCCCAAAAATCAATCTGCCATTGAAAACCCTATGAACAGCAGAGAAGCACTGGCAATAGTGTTTCCCCTGTTGTACAGAGGGTCGCTATGAGT
>VMDO01004836.1:0-32806 GCA_007922755.1 Pedetes capensis | reverse complement strand
GACACTTTCTAAATACTGGAATGGACAAAACAGTTCATAAGACAAGATTATTTTACTTAGAGTTTAAAGTCTAGTTAGATAAGACATATCATTAATAATGCAAGGCATATTATACCAATACCGTTAGAAGAAGAGATCATTTCATATGAAAGCACAGACTAAACTAAGATTACTCCAAACATGAGAAATTTATTGAGACTTTGGCATTTAAAATTGACTTTGAAAAAAAAAGTTACATGATTTGAGTGCACAGATGAGGGGCCAGGCATTCTATGTAAATAAGAACATGAACAAATTTCAAAGCTCAAGGACTATGGAAATAAAGAGGTCTACCCGGAGACCAAAAGCTCTGAGGATGGAGGCTGTGTCTGTCCGGCTCATTGCTAGATACTCAGCCACAGTCCTGCCACACGGTAAGCTCTCAGTATTCTTGTAAGGAGTGAGTTGAGTAGCTGAGTTGTATTTTATCTAACATTAGATTAATACCTAAAGAATATATGAGTATGTGGTAACAAAAGGAAAATTTGACAAATTGACATATGCTACTATATAACCACCATCAGTTTCAAAATACAGGAAATTTCCTTCACCTTAAAATGTTTCCACGTACTTCTTTTTTGTCAGTTCCATCCACTCACCCATCCTTGACCAAAACTTACCAATAATCTGTTATCACCACGAATTAGAATCCTTTTTGGTGATCTTTATATAGTTATATAATAAACAAACATATATGATCTATTTTTTGGAGTTAACAATCATGAATTTCAGAACAGTTCTAGTATATCCAAGAAAATATTTGACAGGATTAAAGATAAAATCAGAGAAGTGGAATTTACTTATAAAAAAATGAAAATTCTGAAGCCAGGCATAGTGGTTCATGCCTTTAATCCCAGTGATTGGGAAGATGACATAGGAGGATTGCCAAATTCAAGGCCGGAGGCAGCCTGCATAACTTAATGAGACCCTATCTCAAGATAAAAAGCAAAAAATGGGCTAGGGATGCAGCTCAGTTGAAGAGTGCTTGCAAAGAATGTGTGAAGTCCTGAGTTCAAAAAAGAAGAAAGACAATTTTAGTAACAAAAACTAAACAATTAAAATTAAGAGATGAATCTGGGTTCCAGGAGCAGATTGAAATTAGCTGTAGAAAGGAGTAACAAGTAGAAAGATAGGTTAGTAGGAAATATTGCTGGTGAAATGGAAAGAAAAGAATAAAAATAAAAATAAAGAGAAAGCAATAATATAGAAAACATGGTAAAAATTTTCAGATTTTTATCTTAGCCTTAAGACACTATGGAATCATTCCTTGGCTCCACATCACTCACCTTGGAAGCCTTCCATTGGCGAATGGCTGCTCCAGGCATGCAGGGAGGGGCAGTTGGAGTATCCTCTCTAGTATAAAATTGACTTCAGACAGATGTTGAAGTTAAAGCTCAGGGTAGAGTACAAATAAACCTTCATGACGATGAAGCCGGTACTGGAAAGCTTATATTTCTTTATAAAGATCGATAATCAATTTTATGTATGTTTTAAATTAATATTTAATCAAGTCAATAAAAGTATAGTTTACATACAAGAAAAGGCACATATTTAAAAGTACATGTCAATGTGTTCAAAACACATATAGAACAATTCCACTCCTGAAGCCTCCCATATACCTCTGAATGTTGTTGTTGTTAGGTGCCGTCGAGTCAGTATCCGACTCATAGAGACCCTCATAGGGTTTTCAATGGCTGAGTGCTTCGGGATTGCCTTGGGAATGGATTGCCAGGCCCTTCTCCCGTTTTTGCGGTGCTGGGAATTGAACTTGGGGCCTCAGAGAGTGCAGTGCAGTGCTCTACCCACTGAGCTAAATCCCAGCCATACCTCTGAATAGGCAATACTTACCTGCCCTTGGTAACCGTCACCTGCTGATCTACTTTCTTTCACTATAGATTAGATGCCTAATTTTTTTCTAGGTAAGTGTTTAGCTTCTTTTCCTCAGCAGAATGTCTTTGAGGTTTATTTACATTGTTGTATTTAGCACTAGTGTCTTTCTGTTTATCAGATAATAAACATTTGATTGGGTTCCAGATTTTAGATATTATGAATACAGCAGATGTAAACGTTAATGAACAAGTTTTTGTGTAAATATATGTCTTTGCTAGTTAAGAGTAAATTATTTAGAGGATGATTTCTGAGTCACGAAGGAAATTTATTTTATAACAACTGTCTTGCAAAGGAATCACACCATTACACACCCTTGTGAACAGTGAATGAAAACTATAATTCCTCCACATAACTGCTGACACTTGGAATTTTCAACTTTTTTTTATTAATTTTAACCTTGATAGTGAGGGTGAAGTAAAATGTCATTGTGGATTTAATCTACATTTAGTGTTGAGCATCTTTTCATATGCTTATTCGTCAATCTTATGCTTGTGCACATGATGTGGTTGGCAGTTGTTGTTATGTGCCATTGGTTTGAGTCTGACTCATAGTGACCTTGGGGCTGGGATTTAGCTCAGTTGGTAGAGCACCGCTCTGCAGTCTCTGAGGTCCCAAGTTCAATTCCCAGCACTGCAAAAATGGGAGAAGGACGTGGCAACCCACTCCCGAGGCAATCCCAAAACAATCGGCCATTGAAAACCCTATGAGGAAAGCTGTGAGTCGGACAGGACTCGACGGCACCTAACAACAACAACATAGTGACCTTATATACAATAGAATCAAACACTATCTAACACTGCACTATGCCTGGAGCTATCTCATTGTTTCTCTGTTATTCATAGAGTTTTCAATGGCTGATTGTTCTAGGAGTGGGCTGCCAGGTCCTTCTCCCAAGCCTTCAGCACTTGGTATTACCCAGTGGTCTCCCATCAAAGGACTAACCAGGCCTGACCCTGCTTAGCTTCTGAAATCAGACAGTATCAGACACCAGAGTGGTATGGCTATAGGCATGATGGAATATTACTCAGCTCACAAAAGAAGGATATTCTAACTTATGTTATAACATGAATATGCTATTATAACATGAATGTGAATCCCCAGGTCCTGGGGATTAGGACCTGATTATTCAAGGGACACAGAGTTTCAATATTGCAAGATGTAAAGTGCTATGGGGGTAGTAAGCATTGATGGTTTCACAGCAATGCAAATCTTAATGCCCCTGAAATGTTTACTCAAAGATGACTGAAGTGATTTTAAAAAGGCCACTCTTAGTATTTTTGAAAGTGCACTTATTTTTTCAAATAAATATTATGTTAACCTATAATGAGCTCATTATTTCAAAATGAATTAATAAGTAAAATATCTAATTTCCAAAAACTTATTTTGGATCCTTTTGGTCATTTTTATTTCCTCATAAATTTTACAATCGGCTTTTCAATTTCTATGAAATAAACGGTCAGCTGGAATTTTGACTGGGTGGTTGCTAGACAGCTCTCTATACATCTCTTATATTTCTGCATGTCTTATTGCCAGAGACACTGATTGACTTTGGATTATTTTTCAAGGATATTTACAGTGAAAGTCCTCAGAAGACAGATATAGTATCTTCCTCAGAGCAAACAGGATTTTCTTATAGGCTCAGAAGATTATCGTCTTTTCTGGATCATAGGGCATGTGTGTCTTGTGCTCTTAGATGTGCTTCCTGTTCTCTAGGCACAGGGTTCCTCTCCTATAAGAAAATGCAATGAGTGTCACGTGGTTCTCTTCATATCACCTGGAGAAACTGAGGCTGAGGGAGGTGGCAAAAGAAAATGATGCTCCCTTGACTACTGGTATTGTTGTGAAAGATAAATTCTTTATCTCTGAGAGAGATTTTGTGTCTTTTGCCTGCTGCATCCAAGAAACTGCAGCAGAGTAACTTATTAGCAAGTAGGATAAAGTCAAGGACTCTTCATCATTCTTGTTGTAGATTGCACGGGTCTATAGGCCTATTTAAGCAGCATTGCCATCTTAGCATAATGAAATTTTTTAACGCATGAGCATGGACTGCCTCTTCATTTATTTATCAGTAGTGTCCTGTAGTTTTCAGAATAAAGCTTTTACAATTATTAGTTTTATTTACCCCCAAACTGACTACTGTATGGTTTTGCATGCTGCTGGAAAATACTATTATTACTTTACTGTTGTTATTGTTGTTAAGTGCTGTCCAGTTGGGTCTGACTCATAGCCACTCTATGTATAACAGAAGGATACACTCTCCAACACTGTGCCATGACCACCACTATGTCAGCACTTCTTTGCTATTCTTAAGGTTTTCAATGACCAATTGTTTGGGGATTATTTTAGGAGTGGGCTGCCAGGACTTTCTCCCATTTTGGTGGTGCTGGCGATCATATTAGGGCCTTAGAGAGTGCAGTGCAGTATTCTATCAACTGAGCTTAACCCTAGTCCATTATTACTTTATTGGTAATACTATAGCAATAGTATAATAAAACTACTATAATAATACTGTAGTAGTAATTTAAAAATTCTATAAGTTGTTGTTAGGTCAAACACAACTAATAGCGACCCTATGTACAACATGTTGATGTTTATCAAAAAAGATTTAACTCTACCAAAAAGCTTCTAGAACTAATGGATGAATTTGTATCTATTATAGGTTACAGTGGGGTTGGAGTTTAGCTCAGTTGGTAGAGTCCTTCTCTGCACTTTCTGAGGCCCTGGGTTCGATCTACAGCACTGTAAAAACAGGAGAAGGATACGGCAGTCCACTCCCCCCAAAAAACAGTCCTGAATCAGCCATTGAAAACCCTCTGAGGGTTGCTATGAGTAGAGCATGATCCCACAGCACCTAACAACATCAACAACAATAGGTTATAGTATTCAATTCAATGCACAAACATCAATTGTATATCTATGTACTAGCAACAATTAGAAAATGAGATTAAAAATAATCGCTCTTTTACTATAGTAAATGGCACCTGTGGCACACATATTCTGGCATTACTGCAATTTATAGGGTTTTCAATGGCTAATTGTTTCAGGAGTGTCCTGCCAGGTCCTTCTCCTAGTCTAGCTTAGTCTGGAAGCTCAGCTGAAACCTATCCACCATGGGTGGCCCTGTTGGTATCTGAGATACCAGTGGCATAGTCACAGCAACATCAAGCCCCCACAGTACAAGCTGACAGACATGTGGGGGATCGATAGATTAGTTTTATAAAAATAAAGTCAAATTCCCCATTAGCTATATATTGTTTTCATTTCTCTAAACTTTATAATAAAAGTGTAAAAAATAAAATAATTCTTTTTGTGTATATACACTAACTATATTATGTAATTTATGTGTGACCCAAGATAATTCCTCATTACTTAATGTAGCTCAGAGAAGGCAAAAGGTTGGGCACTCCTCGCTTAAAAAACAAGTGTAGGAAATGCTAAATTTATATCACTACTATTTTTCTCTTCATACTTAATAAAGCCTATCATTGGGTACTTACTATCTAGCTGGACATAAAGCACTATGAATATTTTTCTCACTGAGGTATCATATCAGTCTTAGGAAGTATATTCTATTATTATATCCATTTTAAAGGCAAGCCAACTGAGGATAAATATATTAAATAACTTGTCTAAAACCAAAAACTAATGTATATTAGAGTCTATATACGGCAGAGTCAAGCTATGAATCCAGTATTAGCTAACTCTAAGGTCTATGATCTTAGTAATTATATCACATGTTAACATCTTGATCTGTATTGTCTCCAACTATTGACTACACCCACAAAATCCCACTGCCTGTAATAAGCTCCATTCTTCCCTTATAGTCTGTCTTGACTTATGAAAATATATCACCAACCTTACTGAGTTTTGGAATAAAGAACTTCTAGGCTAGGAAGTCAAATGCTGCATTACATCTGATAGATTCCTTATTTGACTTCCTTTTGGTCCCTTTGAGTGACTTTTGTTATCAACCAGATTTGGAACCAAGTACTGTGGATATAACACACTCATATTTTCCCAAGACACATTAATCCCTTTGACCCTTTCCCTCCTAAAGCTGACAAGTTCTGGAATCCTACTTAGGTCTTTCTCCTTATTTTAGCTATTTCTCCAGTCAGCTCTCATTTTGAAGACTGAAATCTTACTCTTGAGCCAACACTCACAAGGTTTTCTGTGGATTTTGTATTTTGACTTTTTAGGACTGGACTCTGCTCCTCCTGTTGTCATCTTTAGTGTTAAACATCTTCCACATGTAGACAAACTGCTTAATGATAACACCACTTGGATTCCTTGCTATTGTGGTTGGATTCTAGTCCTTGTTGTTACTAGAACAGACATTTCTTAAGCATTTTATAAGTGCAGGATTAGTGTTGGAGCCTCAAATATACAGAAGTAAAGTATCTGTCATTGTGTTCACAGTCCATTGACTCTTCTCTGTGCCATATTAAGAGAGAGCCAACGATTTCCTTCGCTAAGCTAGAATTACTCGCTGAGTTTTCCTTGCCGTTTTTTCCCCCACTCTCATCTTGGTAGGACTGTCTCTGCTTGGTCTACTGCAGTTCTATTTTATGGCCCAGATTTCCTAATGACCCACTAGCCATGTGCATGAGTGTAGGCAATGACAACTCCTGTGTCAGCTCTTCCCTCTCTTCTCTGTTACAACTAAGACATACTGAGAACCCAGTACTGGGTTCTCTGTTACAACTAAGACATACTGAGACCAGTCCAACCACTTGCTTTCATTTCTGAGATATTTGCTCTAGTGGTGTGAATTTTCACACTCTATCAGCCATTAGAGAATAAGCAATTTTGAAATGTCTTTCGAGTTCCTTCCTAAGTATTCACTTAGGAAATGAAAGTCGTAGGGGAAAATGGTTGAAATCATAAGAGTTATATTCTCATTGACTTTTTCTTTCCTTTCCCTTATTTTTTCCCATGTATTCATATAATTGCATCACATATGTTGAGATTTTCCTCTTCCCCTATCCTTTTTACTTTATTTCCCCTCCCCCACCCTGTTTTCCCCACCTATTTATCCCCTGCCCCTTCATTCTACTCTGCTGATATTTTCCCTTTTTAGATAATTAAAATTCCTACTTTTTTCTTTCTCTTTTCTTTTCTTTAGTTTATATGATTCTGTAAAACATGTAAGTTGATGAAAGTATAACCAAAAGTGATACAATTACATAATGGCTATAGCAAAAGTCTTATTACTTTATATAAAGGAAACAAGCAACAACAACAACAACAAAAAATCCTAAGAGTTGGCAGACTTTATCCTATGGGTCAAATCCAGGGTACCACTTGTTTTTGTAAATAAACTTTTATTGGAACAGTGCCACTCTCATTTATTTATGTGTTTTCTGCCACTGTTTCAGTGCTAAAACGGTATGAACAGGTAAAGAGGTATGACCGAAAACCTATGTGATATTTACTCACAAAGCTTACAATATTTACTATGTGATTGTTTTACAGAAAATTTTATGTATGTGTACAAAATATTCTTAAACTCCCTACTAAGCACATTCAATGACAATTGATGGTTATCAATTGCTCTTGTGATTAAAAGAGTAAGCTGGATGGATGCATAAGGAAATGGTGCCTGTGCAAAGAAAAGGATATAGTCTTATAATCCTTTTTCTTTGGTCACACACCAATAGCCTGAGTAACAATAAAAGAAGCATTATGCTTCAGCTCATATTTGTATCTCTCAAATCTCTGTCCATACTGGCTATTTATGAATCCACATTGTTCTCAATCTTTTCCCAGACAGTTCTTTCATAAGTTTATATGAAATGTAAAAGGGGTTTGTAGTCTTTGGGTCTTTGCCAACAGGCTATTGCAGTGTAGACAAACAGCTTCTGTGCAGTACTTTCTTTGTTTCTGTCCAGTGTTTTCCAATTCTATGTTCCTCCACTGATCTATTTTCCAGATAGAAGAAATCTTTATTCTTTATTCTAAGCTTAGTTTAGATATCAATGCTAGGGATCGAACCAAGGAGTTTGCACTTGCTAGGTAAGGGCCCTACTACTGAATTATAACCCTCCAGCCCAGTGCTTTTATATCTGATCTTAATCTTGCCTGATTTATATTCTAAATGTAATTCATTTTGTGTGTCCTCAAAAAGATGGATTTTCTCTTTTAGGTTTGTAGCTCCCTGAATAAAAGATCACCTACTAAGTTCTCTATAGACAATCTAATAATGATAATAATAGAAGTGGATGCTTATGTTATAATAATCATAATGATTATAAGCATCATAATAAGCTATACGAGTTTTGAATGCTTATTACATGTTACATGTGGGAAAATGGTTTCCATTTCTGCACATAAATTGATTCATTTAATGCTTACACCATTGCAGTCAGTCTGGCACCAGTGCTCATGATTTTGATCTCTTTGCATAAGACATATTACTAGGCAGTTTTTTTGTTTCTTCAGCATAGGCAGAACATAAAAGAGTAGTATTTCTAGTGGAATGTCTTTAAGGAGATTCCCTTAAAAATGGAGATTACTTTAAAATAGTATAGACACACCTAAGTATATATGAACACATTACATGTTTATATCTACATATGATGTAGTAAGTACACAATAAATGTTAGTAGATGCATGAAAATTTATGTATCAAAAATACGAAATACTTCTTATAAGGTAGGTATTATTGTATTGAAAGGAATGATTCAATTACTTGCCAAATGTATTCTTACTATCTTAAGAATCACTTTGCTAAGAGTAACAAGTTCATGTAAATCTGGTTACAACACTGAAATAGACCAAATAAGTTTTACTAGCACACAAGGGTAGCTAATTGGAGGTAAGTGCAAGAAATGCAAGAAGCAAGCAGTTAGGAACCACATTAGTCTCCAGCGAACTTTTTCAGTCTCTATCCATCTGTCTCAGTCCCTTTCATGCCTTTGTATGCACATCTACACATGTTCCTTTCCGGTGTCTTTCTGAGCATCTGCCTCTTTTGTCTGCCCTTTTGTGGACAGCTTCCCTCTGTCTCAAAGTGAATATGGAAGGGAGCATAGTTTAAGAACTTACAACCCTAGAACTTCTGGATCCATATTACAGATTTCCAGAACCAGATGCTCTTTTTCAGCTCAGTCAGCAATGCCTGGCCTCTGGGTTGGTGTGTGTTCACAGGATGTAGTAAGGGAACAAAATCCCTAAGACTGAGTCTTGAATAGGGTATGAAAACTGAGTAAATAGTCTGCTACAAAAAAGCCAAATTGACCTTTTCTTTCTCTCTGAATGCTTAGGAGCTATAGTAATGTTTCATTAAACCAAGTAACAGGACTTTTAATTGCCCTCAAAGATAATGGGAAACTCCCTCATAAGAGCTAAGGAATCCATTAAATGTGATAAAATAATATTGTATTCCTGATTCTTCACTTCTTGAATAATTTCTCTCCCTGGTATCTCTCTATATTCATGTGTTAACTTGTGATTGATAAAAGTTGAAGTGGTGGCAGATTTCTTACCTTCCGATTCTACCCATAGCCTCATTAATTGCAGACTTTACCCCTCTCTCCAAATTTCTGGTATGTGTACAATCTACAAAGATTAGCCACAGGGTATAGAAGGGACTGAGTGGGGCCATTTTGAGTGGGACCTTTCAGACCTGCACAAATCACAAATCTGGGTTACTTAAGTGAACTGGTTGGCATTGCCCAGCCAGGGGCACAAACAAATTGCTGCTTCACAGACAATTCTGGGTGCCAATTTCCTTTACTCCTGACTTTCCCCTCAGGCCAAATGTTAGATCTGAAAAATCACATTAGTTACTACCAAGGTGATGCTACCAAAGAAGATGAATTGAAAGATGCTCAAATAACCAATGAGTAGCTGGATTCTAACATGAACTTTCCTGACAAAATAAGGCTTTTAATAAATTTGTTAAAGTTTAAATTTTTAAAATTTGTTTTTGATTAAAAATGAAATTGCTTCTCTTGAGTAAACAGTAGTTAGGACGATTCTTTGCTTTTAGCACTTTCATAATTGGGGAAGATTTGTCTAGACAATGTGGAAATGAAAGAAATGAGACAAATACTACAACTGAGCTTTAAATGTTTATGACAATAATAGGAATTAGGGAAGAAAAGGCACACAGACATGCCACAAACACACGCCATACACTGGCACAGGACTTTCAGATATGGACATATCATGAATCCAATTGCCTTAACTCTGCTGGTCACACAGTTCTTCTTGGGTCCAATAGCTATGTCCTGTGGAAGTTTTAAAGAACAGATGCAGGATATATGGACATTGGGTGTCCTGTGGAGTGTAAATTTTTACAGCCACTACGTGAATTTATTCTGTTTCTGCCATTTTTAAAAGCGCTAACATTTTTGCATATTTGAGTAAACTGAATGAAAAGAGATGTTTTCTCTATGAATACAAAAAGTGGCAAATGACTTCAGTATTAACTTACATACCGGCCAGGTGGTGTTAGACTTACCAGGAAAGTTATTGATTTAATTCCACCTAGATCATCAGTTCTTGAGTTTGACTGTACATGAAAATACCTGGAGGCTTAAAATAATACCAGTACATAAGTCCCATCCCAGAAATTCTGACTTAATTTGTCTATGATGTTCTCTGGGCATTAGTATTTTTTAAACAAATTTAAAATTTTTATACTTTCATATTTACAGAAAAGTTGCAAGGAAGTGAAGAAAGAACCCATATTTCTTTTACCCAGCTTCCCTTCTCATCAATATCTTAAATTACTGTACTACATTAGTCACAAAGAAACCAACACTAGTTCATTGTTGTTGTTATTGTTAGGTGCCCTCGAGTCAGGACCCTCACAGGGTTTTTAATGGCTGTTTTGGGGTTGCTTTGGGAGTGGATTGCCATATCCTTCTCCTGTTTGTATGGTGTTGAGATTGAACCTGGGTCCTCAGAGAGTGTGGAGCAGTGCCCTACCAACTGAGCTAAACCTCAGCCCCCATTGGTTCATCGTTGTTAGGTGACGTGGAGTTGATGTCTGACTCATAGCAACTTTATGTTCAATAGACGAAACACTATTATCAGTACTTCTCTGCTATTCATAGGGTTTTCAGTGGCTGATTGTTTTTTGGGAGTGAGTTGCCAGGTCCTTCTCCCAAGCCTACAGCACCTGGTGCACCCAGGAGGTCTCCCATCCAATTACTAACCAGGTCCAACACTGCTTCCGAGATCTAAAGGATCAGACACCATAGTGGTACAGCTGCAGTCACTAGTTCATTAGTATTGACTAAGTCTGTCTTTATCCCATTTCCTTGGTTAATCTCCTAGTGTCTATTTCTGGTTTTAGAATTCCATCCAAGATATAATATTACATTGCAGCCTCACGTCTTCATCTCTGGTCTGCAATAGTTCCTCAGTTGTTTTTTAATGAACTTGCCACCTTTAAAGAGTATTGGCACCTGGTGTGGTGGCACACACCAATCATCCAAGCTCTTGGGAGGCTGAGGCAGGAAGATCACAAGTTTCAGGTCAGCCAGGTCTACCTCATGAGTTCCAGGCCAGCCTGGGGTACACAGTGAGACCCTGTCTCAAAATACCAAACCCTAAAGGAAAGAAATTTGGGGGAGGGGGCAAGTACTTTGAAGAATACTCCTGAAGCTGGGTTTTTCCCATGGTTATATTGGTGTTATGGGTTTTTGGAAAGCCTCCCACAGAGGTGAGGTGCCAGCAGCATTCATATCTGGGGGAAAATGCCATAAACATGACCCATCACTAAAGATATTAATTAACTTTGATCATCTGCTCCAGATAGTGTTTTCCTGTTTCTTCATGGTGAAGCTATTTCCTTCCTGTCTCACCTTCCTGCCATCAACTTTTTGGGAGCAAATCCCTAGGTGGTGGGAGATGAAAGCATTAAAGTTCACCTCTGAAAGTGGGGAATGTCTATTCTATAAACTACTTGGAATTCTTTCCTAAGGAAGATATGGCTCTTTCATAGTCATTTACTTATTTTGTCCTTTGTTTATATAAACATGGCCTCATACCTATGTAAATACTTGCTTCATACTTCAAATATATCCCGAAATATGTTATTTATTTTGTCACTCAAATTGTTCTCTCTTTGGCCTTTGGGGCCTCCTTCAGTTTGGCTTCATTAATATTTTAAAACCACCCTAGCTGATATTGGAGTACAGCCAGATCAGTAGCTCTTACTTATCTGCGGTACTTCCATGTTTCTCACAGTGTAATGCCTAGATGCCTGCAGCCACAGCCCCGTGGCATCCGATCCCGTCAGATCTTGGAAGTTAAGCAGGGTTGGGCCTGGTTAATACCTGGATGGGAGACCATCTGGGAACACCAGAAGCTGTAGGCTTGGGAGAAGGACCTGGCAACCCCCTCCCAAAATAAATTTGCCATTGAAAACCCTATGAACAGCAGAGAAGCACTGACGATAGTGTTTCCCCTGTTGTACAGAGGGTCGCTATGAGTCGGATACCAATTTGACGGCACCTAACAACAACAACAATGCCTAGACCAGCACCATCATCATCATGTTGGAATTTGTTATCAATGCAGATTTGAGGGCCCCATCCCAAACCCATTGGAATCCATCATCACCATGCAGCTTAGTTGAAACTGATGGGCGCTACTGTTTGAGAAAACATTGAAGTAGATCAGGTCGGAAATATCCTCTGGTCTTTGAAAATATACTAATTGGGTTACCACAAGGATTACTCTATGAAATCCACATGTAGTTTAAGATGAACATCACATTTTAGGAGTATAGTTGCAACATTAGCCCTCTCAAAGTGGCCTAATTTTTCTCGGGTAAGATGCTTTGATTTAGAAAGCCTTGGCTAGTTATTTGTCCCTATCTAGACAGAGAATTCTCTCTAGTCATGGACAATTGTGAATGCGCTATGCATATGATCAAACATTTCCCCCTAGGATGCCTCTGTATTTGTGATGTCATAATATTAGTGCACTACTAATTATTAAAATGTGCAAAATTACTGTGAAGAACATAACTTCATCTAACCCCAAGCTTTTCTTATTATTCTCAAAGCAGCGCCATTAACTTTCTGCAACGTATGCTTCATGTGTTGAAAAGCTAATTCGCAGCTCCCCAGTTGTCTACTTTTGTGGGGACAGCTTTCTTCTGCTACGGGCAGTAATTGCTTGACTGGTAGCCTAAAGCACCCCAGAGAAAAAAGCATGGCTTTGCTTGCTCTATCCTGTGGAGTGAAAGTGGTGCCTGTACTTGCTTTACATAGAAGGAAACTTTTTCTCATGTAGATAGTTGTACACTAGTCTGCACAGCTCCTTCCAGGACAGATGTGAGAAACAAGATTGTGAATGTATTCATGAATGCACCTTTGTTTATACTAGTAATGGGTTGAAGACAAATCAGGGATTTGAGGGCAGGATTGGGAAGGTGGCAGAAACTACCTTCTCTAGTCCAGGTTAGTGAAGATTAGCTTTGCAGTATGGACAATGTGGACAATAATTCAAACTCATTTGGATGCAGCAATCAGTCAAAGTTTCTAAACACTTAAGAAGTGGTTGATGTGGTCAAGCAAGCCAGACATAAAACCAGAAAATTTAAGTACCATAACCATTTTTTCCCCAGAACTAACCATTCTGTAGGTAAAAGTAGGCATATAAAAAGATTAATAAATAGTGTATCAGTAGGTCTTCTCTGATATAATACATAGGATGGGTGTCAAAGTTTGCACACATGATTTAATACACATGGAGATTGGATGACATTTTCTTCTAGGGACATGTCCCAGTAAAAAAAGTAAATGAACTTCAGGCCAGTTATTATAAATCCCTCCTCCCTCCACTGTATACACACACACACACACACACACACACACACACTGACCCTGTCATTTCTTTGTTGTTGTGGTTAGATGCCGTCAAGTTGTGTCTGACACATGGCCACCCTCACAGGGTTTCCAATGGCTGATTGTTTTGGGAGCGGATTGCCACATCCTTCTCCCATTTTTGCATTGCTGGGGATCCCACCCACATCTTCAGAGTGCAGAGCAACACTCTACCAACTGAACTAAACCCTAGCCTGTCATTTCTTTAGATAGAGCTAGAATCCCGGAGTAGTTTGGGTTCCTCTGAGGGGTGTACAATTTTTCTTTAGCTCCAGCTTTTGGCAATCCTATCAGTTGCTGAAACCTTCATGAGGCCAAGACACTGGCACCCCCATTCCTAGCAGGGATCCTCCTGCTCATGGTGCCTGAGGCTTGAAGACGTTGGTGCCCACATAAAGGAATCCATGCTGCTGTCGTTCAAGGGCAGCCAAGGATTAATTCACCCCATCTTTCTTGATCTGAGTTGCTGCTCTAAGTTTATTAACTAATCTCTCTCCTAGTTTAAGCCTCAAGTTCTGCTCCCCTGCACTCCATGTACTACATTTCAGTCAAATCTTTCTGAAATGCAGATGTGACTGAGTCCTTCCTATAATTGTTGTTGTTAGGTACCGTGGATTTGATATCTGACTCATAGCGACCCTCATAGGGTTTTCAGTGGCTGACTGTTTCGGGATTGCCTTGGGAGTGGATTGCCAGGCCCTTCTCCCATTTTTGGGGTGCTGGGAATTAAACTCAGGACCTCAGAGACTGCAGCGCACCGCTCTACCAACTGAGCTAAATCCCAGCCCCTTCCCATAATTAGGAATTTTTAATGCCCTCTAGCCCTGGGCCATCAGCATAGAAACCTAACCTTAGTCCACATGCCACATTTTGGAGTCCAATTGTTAGACACTTGTCCTACTTCACATTTTTCAGCTGCACCTAAATAACTCAGCTCAGGATCCACTCTCCTTCACTTTCATTGCTCTGTGTCATTGCAATTACTGCTTGCTTTGCAGGGGACAATCTTTTTCCTCCTTCTCATGCAGGTCAGTCCTTTCTCATCCTGTGTGGTTTGGCTATATTATTACCTTCTATGAAACCATATTCTGGTCTCAGAGTAGATATTCTTGTAGCACAATGACATATTCTGTTTCATATGACTTTTCTCTTGTATGTCTCTGTAACTACCATTGTAGCAGGCGTTCTGTTTTATGAGTTCGAAACTTCAGTGTCTGGCATACAGAAGAAGGCAAGGGCAGATGCAATGAGGTACCCACATGGAAACCCTGTTATAAAATAAGGGTGTAGTACCTTCCCCTCAGAGCTCAAAGAGAGAGGTGTGGCTTTAGATATTTCTGTTTAGGAATCAGGGAGGAAATTTGCAGTGACTCCTGCCTGATATTGATACTGAGGTAGTTGGGCTAATTGATGAGAGTGAGCATTGGGATATGGACTTGAAGAATGGGCACTGTGTGTAATAAATAGGCAAGAGAAATAAAAGGACTTATGAGAAGCAGAATTCCCCACGGTGGATTGCAAGGGGATATTTTGTGGGGCCACAGGGGAGACAATTGAGTTTCTGCCATTATATTTACTTGACTTTGCCTGGCAGTTACAGAGACTGAAGCAGGGCAGGGATCTGTGGGGCTTATGGGGTGGAAGAACACAGGCCCTAGGGAGTGAACGAGGTTGATGAAGGAATGGCTGACATCATGGTCTAGGGAGCTGAACCTGGAGAAGAAGGATTGGAAGCCAACAGAATGCTGATAAATTGGGGAAAAAAGAAGTTCAGAGTTGCTATACGTCCTTGACTTTTACTGTGGTTAAACGAAGTAAACTCTCACTGCCAACGAGAATCATAAGATTCCCCGAAATGGAAACTGTGTCTTCCACATTGATGTCAGAGCTCCACTTTGAATGTTATGAAAATGTTCAAGGCAAGATAATAGCAAGACTTTTATTCCACGGGTGGGAGTAGAGGAGGGAACTGCAACTAAAATTAGTTCTTACTAAGAAAATTGTTAACATCCTTACAATCTAGCTGTTCTTTTAGCTATCTGGGTGTTATTGGGAATAGAGAGATGGGAAAAGCATAAAGCTTTCCCCTGCTCAGAGTTACTTTCTTTGGCTTCAGATGTTTTCCGTTCTTTTGTCTCTTGTGCTAATTGTTATTACAGACAAGGGGTACAGACAAGCTGGCTGCTATGTTCTTTGCCCAACACACTGTACATCAAAAGATTAAAAGTAATTGGGTCAAAAAGTTCACAGGAAAAATACCAACATGAAAAATCTCTCTGTTAGGCCTATCCCCAGGAGGAAGGCCGGGATTAGTGAGCCACAAATAGACGTGACGACCTCACCAAATGCTGCATTACCAATCCTGACTAAGATGATTATATAATAGAGAAGCTGCTTTACTTGTGATGGAAGAGAAAAGAAAAAGAAAGAAAGAATTGTTCACACCCTCCCGTCTCATATAACAGACTGAATCTGAGAGCTGTCTTGATCCTTATAAAGAATGTTGATTTTAATGTGGTAATCCCAGGGCCTTTCAAGGGCCTTCGTAAACCCACAGTGTTCTTACTTTTAGAGGCTCCCCATCCCATTTTTATAATAAATCAGTTTAAGTGTATGAGGGCCTTAGATGAAGCCCAATTTGCATGTTTTTTCTCTACGAATTATTAAAGTTCTTTAGTTAAGTTATAAAATATAAAATTAATCACTATTTAATTAATACCTTATTACCTTTACTTTGTAATGTTTTATTATGGTACAGCACATAATATTTTTCCAGGTCTCAGACATTGTGTTGGTTCTTATCAAGTTCATAGATTATGGACATTATGCCTGATGATCCTGATGAATGAGGTAGCCTGATGATAACTCAACAGGTTTGATTGTTAGAGAAGATATTATAAGATGAAGTCATGCCTATGAGAACAAATTCAAGTTCAAACTTTGCCTCTAAGCCCTGTGACCCAGGCAAAACCCTCTGTCTTCCTTTCAGCCCTACTCACCAGTGCAACCAATGCTGTTTTCCTCTGTATCTGGTATACACAGATAAATAATAAGGCAAATACAATAAAGAGATCAAACTTAGGAAGGACATAATAGGTTTCTGTGGGAACAAGTAGAAGGGGTAGGAAGTTTAAGGAAATCATTTTTTTCCTTTTGTGAAAATATAGATAATACACAGGCTTCCTTTTCTCTTTTTCTTTTCTTTCTTTTCTTTTTACTAGGCTTCCTGTAGGGAACCAAACAAGATTATGTTGCATCAGAAGAGTTTCTTTCATACTTTATACTACAGTGGAAGCAACACAGGATTAGAATCAGAAAATCTGGTTTTAAACTCCAAATTGCAGGCATGGGAGCAATGTGGAGGGCCAAAATTGGGGAGAACAAGTGCAAAGTCCATGATACAACTCTATGAGAATCCCATAATGAAACTCACCATATTTATACTAATTAAATAACAGTTTTTAAAACTCCAGATTACTCCTTTGCTGAGCCTGTCTGGACTTTAATCTCCACATGTCTAAAAGGAGAGTGTGCTGGGTTAAATAGCATCACACTTCATATCTACACAGAATCTATGGGTGTGACCTTATTGAGAAATAAAGTCTTTGCAGATATAATCAGGTGAAAATAAGGTCACACTGGATAAAAATGGCCCATCATCAAACAACCATCTTACAAGAAGGACATTTGACAAGGACACACTGGGAAGAATGCCACATGATGATGGAAACAGAGATTACAGTGATGGCATCTACAAGCCAAGGAATGTCAAGAATGATTGGTAACCACCAGCAGCTTGAAGAAGCAGGAAAAATGATTTCCTAGAGCCATTGGAAGAACTATGGCTGATCTACACCTTGATTTTGGACATCTAGTGTCCAGAACTATGGAAGAATAAATTTCTGTGGTCTTATGTTACCTGTTGTGTGGCCACTTGTTATCACAGCCCTAGAAATGAATATAGAGGAGTAATAATAATTTGATATCAGGTCTACTCAAGATCTTAGTTGGTAGATTAAGAACCAACAGGACTGTGTCATTCTAGGGTGAGATCCATTTGGGAGCAATCTCATTAGCTCAATTGCTGGACTGGTGTTCTGTGCTCTCTGAGGCCCTGGGTTTAACCTCCAGCACCACAAAAATGAGAGAAAGACCTGGCAGCTTACTCCCAAAACAATCCCCAATCAGCTATGGAAACCTTGGAATAGCAGAAAAGCTCATTTTCAGTTTTCCTCTGTCAACTTCCAATCACTATGTTATTCATTGATTCCAAATTTACAACGTCCTTTTTGAGTTAGCATTGCGTGACCTAAGAGTGACTCAGCTTTTCTGAGCTGGTCCCCAGACTCACTGCCTCCATCCTCCTGCATTGTCTCCGGGAGACTGGATAGACAAGCTAGATGAGATCAGAAAGATGACGGTACATTGGATATTGTAAATCTCCATGTAAATGTCAGTTATTTGGATATAAAAAAGTTACTTATGCAAAGTAGAAAAATGAAATAGCATGTGCCATGCCAGAAACAGCAGAGAAGGCATTAACTTGGATTCTGGTCCCAATACGGCAGCTGGCTAACATGGCCATGTCATATTGGTACCTGAACTTCTGGGTCTGTGAAATGAAGGGGAAGAAGTAGAAGATATTAAAGTCACCTCCAACTCCAATAATGCCTGAAGTCTACATAAGGAGAACTTTGAGGGATATGATTTTTTATGAGTGTCTATTAAATTCTGTTTTAAATGTTCCTCTTCCTTAATCCAAAATTAGCTTTCAAGGTAGTTCAGAAAAGTGATTAAGAACCAGACTTTTGAAGTTATGAATCTGTTGGTTGAGGGTAAGCTTCTTCACTTACAGTTGCATGATGCCAGTAAGTGTGGTGGCTCTACATCACGACCCCCAAATTCTCTGATTCATCTGTCATCAAGTGGTGGGGTCTTTGCCTACTCCCCCTTGAATCTGGGCCCTGTTACTATTAGAATACTGTGCTAACTACATTATGCCAGTTTCCAGGCCAAGGTTTACAGAGTGAGCAGCTTCCACTTCTTGTGTCCTGAGATGCTTACTCTTGGTGTTCAGCTGCTGTGATTGAGAAAGGCCCGCAGCCTGATGGAGAAGCCCTATGTAGATATTCCAGCCAGCAGCCCCACTTAAGGATCCAAATAACAGATAGCACCAGCCATCTGCCATCTGAACGTGAGCCTTCAGATGAGTCTAGCTCCCAGACATCATTTCTCCCTGAACCTTTGCATCACTGCAATGGGCAGGGCCTGGGACAAAGGCAGGGTGTTCCCACCAAGCCTTGCCCCAATGGCAGAGTTTTGAGGAAATTAAATGGTGGCTATGTTTAAATCACCATTTAGAGTGAAATGTCACAACAATATATACTTAGAATGGTTACTTCTTTAAGCTTCAGTTTTCTCATCTCTAAAATGAAGAGAGGGAGGGAACGAGGGAGGGAGAGAGAAAGAGAAACCTTTCTCATTATGTTCTTATAAAGATCAAAGGAAATAACGCAATCAGAGCACAGAAGGCCTTATATCTTTTGGACTTAATTGATATAAGCCATTATTGTTATACTTGATATTTTAATTATCTTTTTGGCTGATGCATTAGTCAGGTTCACATTCCTACAGTGAAATATTTGAGGTAATTATTATAGTTTTGGAGGTGCAAAGCTATGGTGCCTGCGTTGACTCAGTTCTGCTGAGGGCAGTGGGTGGTAGATCCACATCATGGCAGTGGGATGTGGAGGAGCAAACTGCTCACATCCTAACCGGAAGCAGCAAAAGAGAGAGGAAGAAAAGAGCCCATAGTCACTCTTAAGGGAAAACCCTCAATGACCAAAGGACTGCTCACTAGATCCTGTCTCTTATAGGTCCACAGCACCTCTTAATACCATTACCCTTGGAACTAGACTTTTATGTATGGATGTGTAGGAGACACTATTCATATTCTAATAGTAGCAGCTGACATCATGACTTTCAAAAGCCTCATTGCTTGTTTGTTTGTTTGTTTGTTTGTGGTACTGCGGGCTGAGCCAGGGGCTTCCCACTTCCATGCTCTACAAGTGCTGGAACACTGAGCTCAGGCCATTTTTTTACTCTTTAAGACAGGGTCTCTCTAAGTTACGCAGACTGCCTCTTGTCTCGAACTTGCGTTCCTCCTGCCTCCACCTCCTGAGCCACTGGGATTACAGGTGTGCGCCTCTGTGCCTGGCAAAAAGCAACATTTTTGTTGTTGTTGTTTGTTGTTAGTTGTTAGGTGCCATCGAGTTAGGTCTAACTCATAGTGACAGTATGTACAACAGAACAAAACTCTCCCCAATACTGTGCCATGCCCAGCACTATGTCAGTGCAGTCTCTGCTATTCATGGGGTTCTCAACGTTGGATTGTTTTGGGAGTGGGTTGCTGGGTCTTTCTCCCAAGCCTACAGCACCTGGTGTTCCCAGATGGTCTCTGATCCAAGGACTAACCAGGCCAACCTGCTTAGCTTCGGAGATCAGGCGGGACTGGATGCCAGGGTGTGATGGCTGCAGCCCAAAAAGCTTTATAATCTTTCACAAAAAGTACCTTCAATACAAGAAAAGTGTATGTAATAAGAATCAGAGGAAAGTTCTCCTATTTCTCTCATTTAGTAAAATCAGAGAAGGCATTGGAGCCTAGGCACC
Organism: Pedetes capensis; assembly: GCA_007922755.1. Classification (NCBI taxonomy): domain Eukaryota; kingdom Metazoa; phylum Chordata; class Mammalia; order Rodentia; family Pedetidae; genus Pedetes; species Pedetes capensis. Next base: position 12,359 of record VMDO01004836.1, on the reverse strand, counting down.
TTCAGGGAGGTGAGTTTCCCTTTTGTGTGTTCATCTCACTGGTTCCTGAAAGTGTCTGGGCCTGGACTGCAGGGAGCTGAGGGTGAGTCTGGGAGATCAGCTAGACTCTGTAGTATGGCCAGGTTCCCTGGCATGCTACTTTCCTTCAAACATGTGTTGGATTCTGTGTTTCCTAACATACACAGCTGGATAGTGGCCATGAACCTAAATGGTCAGTCTGCTCCAGAGCAGCACTCGTTTGCTTAGTTTTTTTCTGTTTTGGTTTGGCTTGGCAGTACTGGAGGTAGAACTCAGGGCTTCTCACATGCTAGGGCTCTACTACTGAACTCCACTCCCAGCCCCTTTTTTATTTTTATATTGAGACAGAGCCCTTCTAACTTGCACAGGCTGCCTCCAGCCTCAAATTCACAATCCTTCTGCCTCAGGCTCCCAACTTGCTGGCATTACAGGTGTGCAACACGGTGCTCAGCCAGAGTAGCACTACTATCTGGTATTCTAGAGCTGGACAAGTCAAGCATGTCTTAGCTATAGTCTCAGGAGCCATGTATTTTTTTTAAAATTTCATCCCATTAAGAAAATAAAATAATGAACTACAGGGGAGATCTATAAATGGAATGAACCATCAATAGAGAAGTATTGCCACTGAGTCTATAAATTTTCCTTTTTATCCAAGTTGAGTCCTGGATGACCATTTCTATAAACCTAAGGTCTAGAAGCCTGCAGCCATAGGCCTGTGGCATCCGATCCCGTCAGATCTCGGAAGCTAAGCAGGGTCAGGCCTGGTTAGTACCTGGATGGGAGACCGCCTGGGAACACCAGAAGCTGTAGGCTTGGGAGAAGGACCTGGCAACCCCCTCCCAAAAATCAATCTGCCACTGAAAACCCTATGAACAGCAGAGAAGCACTGATAATAGTGTTTCCCCTGTTGTACAGAGGGTCGCTATGAGTTGGATACCAACTTGACAGCACCTAACAACAACAACAAAGGTCTAGAACAGGCTGGGATTTAGCTCATTTGGTAGAGTGCTGCTCTGCAGTCTCTGAGGTCTCAGGTTCGATTCCCAGAACCACAAAAATGGGAGAAGGACATGGCAACCCATTCCCAAGGCAATCCCCAATCAGCCGATGAAAACACAGTAAGGGTCGCTGTGAGTTGGACACGACTCAAGGGCACCTAATGACAACAACAACAAGGTCTAGAACAGCAGCACCCTCAAGCCAGAGTGTCAAGCAAAGTGGTCTTGTCAGAAAGGCTTTCTCAGAACCTCCTAGACTAGGACTGTAGCCTGGTAAGTTCTTTATAACTTGAAGAATACAGACATATGATAGAGGTAGCCCGTTTGAACTTGGAAAATATCAACCATTTCAAGTTTCTTCATGTGCTAACCTTCCTCTTAAAAGGCAGAGGGTGAGGAAGCAGCTGTGGAGATCTGAAACTGTTCCAACCCCAGGTAAACGGAAGAAAAAACTCTAAAGAAATCCAGGAATTATGGCATATTGTAGAATTGGTGTTCCCTATGACATTCAGTCTGTCCCACCAGCACCCCTTCCCATATTTAGGGAGCATCAGGATCATTCACCAGGCATTGCTATTTCATCTACATGGATAACAGAACTTGTCACTGTCATAAAAGAAAGGAACAGATTTTAAAAATTGCTTCATGAAGGAGCTCTTCTGTATCAGTGCCATTAAATTTCTGCTCCGGATAATGCATAAAAATGGCTTGTGATTTTTTTTCCTTGGGTGACTCATTTTGTTTGAACTCCAAAGCAATTTCTCAAAAATGGAAAGAGGCTATTTAAAAAGGAGCTGCAAGACTGTCATTTAAAAATCATTTTCTAAAGTGAGGAGATCTTTTCTACCAACACCAAATGATAGAAGAGAAATGTGAAAATCCTCCACTCAGTTCTCAGAGGTATCACCTTTGAAAAGGAAGTTTCAGAAATGTTAAGTAGCCTTTTAAGAAGCCATTTGAAGGAAGTGGAGAAACGAGAATAAAATCTTAATTTTAAATGGAAAAATATATCTCTTCTTATATAAAGCAGTTTCATTGTACCTCTGTCTTATATCCCATCTAAGTTATCGTCCTACAACAAAATATCTTTTTAAAGAACAAAATATCAGTACAAACTCTCCTTATGCATCTTTGATGGGGAGTATAATAATATTTGGACTTTTTATTAGGCCTTAAGGTCTTTGACATATTCTGATATCAGAATATAATGTTTAAGGATACTGATGTAATTGCAATTGCTGAGTTTTTCATTGTGAAATGTACTCTTTTTTCTTCCAAAATAGCATTTAGAAAACACCCCTCCAAGGAATGTCTCAGGCCCCTGGGGAGGACTTCAATTTCTAGGCTTTGAACTGTGGATTGTTCCCCTTGGCTGCGGTTTTCCTGCTCCGCCCCGTGCAGGTATCTTCAGCTGCCACTTCTTAGCTCCATCTCATGTACGCCACTTGCCACTTCATTTTCCTCCAGCCCCACAGAAAGATTTGCTTATGAAATTCTTCCATAAGCCCTTATCATTTTCTTCACTCTGTGTTAAAATAGAAATATCTCTGCAAGGGACTTCAGATGAACAACTTTACAACCGAAAAAACATTTTTTTTTTCAGCTGCACAATTCAAACATTAAAAGAAATCTTTTTTGGAATTGGCATGAGGAAAAGCAGATCTGGTGGGAGGTTTGTGAGGTGAAGAAGGGAGGTGTGGGGTCTCTCACTTCCTGGCATGACACAGCCCCAGAGAGAGGCCCTGGTGGCAGAATTGAAATCCTAGCATCCTTGAGACAAACAGTCTGTGGAGATTAAAGGAAAAGTGATTCAAACACTTCTTACCAAACGTTCGGAAAAATGCTGGAGGAGGTGATGTGTTCATGCCTTTTTCTTAGTCACCCCTAGCTTCAAAAGCCTGTTTTCTTCAAATCAATTCAGTTCGTGAATGAGCTCACCTTTGCTCACTGGTTGTCCATGTTCTACCTGTTATAACCTCTACTTGCTTCTCAGACCCATTTCCTTCATTTCTACAGACATGATAAAAGCACAAAAGGCCTTGGTGGGTGGTTTAATAACACCAAGTCACCTGGTTCAGAATGAATATTAGATAGCTTTAGTTTTTAGAGCATATCTCTGTCATTTCTACCAACTTGGATACTGGCTTTCCTTCAGCCCTCTACTTTCCTTTGCTTCTGCATTCCAATCTAGTCTTCTCATTTCTTTGAAGAATAATTTTAATCATCTCCTTCTTATCTATTCTTTCTGCATCTTTGTTTTTTTCAAACCTGAAACCAAAAACATTCTTTTCTCGGAAGAAATTCTGGTTCCAATTTGTGGATTGATATCCTTTTCAGCTTGCAACTTTATTTCAGCCCTAGCACAAATAATGCATCAGAGAAAAATATTAAGCTTAGGGTGGCAAGGAGAAGGAAAGTCCTTAGTAGAGTGGGTGCATAGAAGGAAGGAAGAAGATGCAAAGGCAGGAAGGGTAGAGGCTGGAGGCAGAGTGGATCTGGAACCAAGCACGCCCCTCAGCACAATGCAGCTTAGACATGTTGTCTAAGCTTCCTACAACCACCCTCCATTTTCTGTGTCCTCTAACTCAAGTTCTTGATTTCAAGTTTTTTTTTAAATGAGAATTGTGCCATTACAAATTTTATTTTGTTACTGTCTCCAGATTTCCAAAAGTCACCTTTCACAATCAGTTTTATCACCCCCTCTCCAGCAGCTAATGATATTTTCCCTCTGCAGGTTCCTGCATTAATGACTCAGGATCATAACCTCTTGTGAATAGCGTATTATTAAATCTCTTTTCCAGCAGCTGAGATTAGAATAAAGACAGGCTAAGAAGTTGCAGAGAGACAAAAATGAGCCATTAGAATCAGAGACAAAATTCAGACAAGGAGGCCACAAGTCCTGCCTCTCAATAGACCTGTCAGCTGCGTGTTAATTTAACTTCTATGCAAAAAAGCTGAATCACACTGTGCTCTTCTGTGTCATGCTTCCTGCTCAGACAGGATGTAGTAGATGCTTTTGGTCTTGCTTCTTTATTTCTGTCTATTTATCTGAATAAGTTTTAGAGGAAGTTTATAAACATTTTCTAGAAACTTCGGTCTTACATGAAGATCAAACATATATCTTTTCAAAGGAGTTGAAAGGACCCCATCCTATATCAAAGTGCCAATGTATCTTTCTTGCTTACAAGCTGCCCCCATATTCACTAATTTAGTGTAAGCTCACTACTGGGTGCCTTTTATCTCAGGTTCCTAAACTAATGAGCCCTTCTTAGAAGGCTTGGAAAGAAAAATATTCACTGTGAAGCCCCAATTAGATAATGAGTAGGAAAGAATTATAAACTATATAAATGCACAGCATTGCTTCTCCCTCAAGTATTAGCTCACACTGATGTGATGAGGAAGAGTGTCTTGTCAGCTAGGCAAGGTACACTCGCACAGGGCCTTACTAAGTTGGGTCACAAGGCAGAATACAGGATGTTAAGTTTGAGTTGTAGATAAACAATAAGTTCTTCTTCTTTTTTTTTTTTTTTTGTATAACTGTGCTCCAAATTATTCATTGTTTACCTGAACTTCAAATTTAACCAGACATCCTGTATTTTACTTGCTGAGTCTGGCAATCCTACCACTAGGAAAAATGTACCTGGTTAAGAGCTGACTGTCAACATTGCAGCTCAGAAAGTTGATGTCGGTGTGGACGGTAGACCAAATCATTTATTATTTTTTGGAAATACAGCTGTCAAGAGATCCAGGTAGCCATACCAGGATACCTGTACATTTATGCTTGGGGGCAAGTTAAATATGAAGCCACTTTAAGCATCTGAAGGTTTTTTTTTTTTTTTTGGTTTGTTTTGGGGTTTTATCATTGTTATTTTTTCTTTCAGTACTGGGGAATGACCCCAGTACCTGGGACATGCTAGGCAAACACTGGACCACTGAGCCACACCTCCAACCTCTTTTTTAGTTTTTGAGAGAGGGTCTCACTAAATTGCATAGGCTGCCTCTGGTCTCAAACTTGCTATCCTCCTGCCTCAGCCTCCTAAATTACTGGGATTACAGGTATGTGTCACTGTGCCAGGCTATAAAACCTGATAAGTTGTTGATAAGCAAGTTTTCCTTTCCTGTAGGCAGTCAAGCCAAGGAAATGGCAGCATAAAGTTGCCTAGGATAAGCACTGCCATTATTTGCTTCTATGATTCTTCTTTTTCTCAACCTACACACGATTAATGCACTCACTCTCTTTTGATTAATACATTATATTTTAGGTTTTCAATGACCATTTCCTTGATCACAACCTATTCTGGCCCAAATTATAACAACTCTTTCGCCTAACTTTGACCCCACATGTTTTTGCCATGTTGTGATATACTGATTTTAAGTTCACTCTTTCACATTAACTTTATCTTCCTCCATTTAACCTTCATTATGGTAGTCTTCCCATGGTCCATATACTGGAAACAGATGACAGGTATGTGAAGAAAAGATACGCAAAGGGAACCACCTTTAGGGGTCCAAAGAGAATACAAAGAAAAAATAACTCACTTTTGAGAATTTAAGATCAATTTATTTTTTCTAGTTAACTTCAGGAAGTAAAGGAAGATGGGCTTTAAATAGATTCTACAGTCCCAGAAAAATAATAAGCATTTGGCCAAATTTCCACCCTTCCACAAACACTGCCTCAGAGTCCCCGTGACCTCAGATTCAATCTCAGGAAACAGGTAAAATCATGACCACAAAGAGGAATTTGAATTCCTTTAGAAGTCCTGCCAAGACAAATCTCTGCAGGCAAAGTAGAATCAGTAGTGGCCTCCTGAACCTCTGAGCCTTCAAAGAAAGTGGGAAGAGTGGGTTTGTTAGGTAATCGTCTGCAGAAGGAGAGGTGTTTGTTTTTCTGTGTATTCCCAGCAGGCAATTGCACTTAATGGGGAAATTTATCCAACTGGCAAAAACTTCTCCACTGCAACCTCTGAGGATGCCTGAGGGGCTTGTTCAGAGTAGTGTGGGTGGTTCCCAAAGGCTTAGCCATCCACATGTATAGAATACATTTTAAAAATTGAGACTGGGCATTATAATCAAAATAAGCTCCTTATTACTACATTTTCTTGTATAACATTTGGAAATATATACAAATAGTGTAATAGAAAGTAAAGAGTGTTTGATACAAATGATAATCACATATGGACATTTTTCTACATTAACTTTGTTCTCAATTCTTTGTTCATAAAGAAAAATGCTCCTAAATAATTCTCAAATGATGGTACAAATTCACAAAATATTCTACCTGAAAAATTGAGAAATATGTAATACTTAGAAAAAAATTCTAATTCAAGAGAAGGAATTGTTGAAAAATAAATTAATGTTTTTAACTAAAAAGATTCTTAAAATGTATTCTCAATTGACCAGAGCAAAACATATTGCTGTCTATAGGTTATACATTCTACTTAAAGATAATTAAGAGTTCACATAAAACACATTTCTTGTGTCATTAATATTACATTTAATTTCCCATAGGGGGAAAAAGCAGAAGGAATATTTATTTTCTTTTTTTATTAGAAATTTTTAATGTACACCTTAATGTGATTCATTCTGACATGCTTATCATTGTGACATTTCCATATATGCATTTTGATGTACATTATTCATACAGGTTCCCTCTTACTCTCTTGTATGCTTCACCCCCATCTAAGTCTTCTCTGTCATTTACTGGGTAATATTTTTCTATATGTCCTTGGGTTCCAGTTCTGTTTAAGATAGAAACTTTTCCTGTAGTGAACTTTGTTTTTATCTTGTCAGAACAATTGCATGCATTTTCTAGACCATTTATATTGACACCATTCTTAGCTTTTTTTTTTTCCTTTTATTTTGATTCGACCTTTGAATAGGATTTTTCAGAAGGAATGTTTCTAATGGGAAAAAAGGAAAAGGACTTCTAACCCTTTTATAGCATTAAAATTTATGGACACTTGAGGAATTATTTACTTTATAAACTTACTTCCTTTTTTCCTAAAACCTTTATGTTTCTGCCTCCCACACTTTGATATTTAATTTAGCAGAGATTGATTTAATTCAGATGGGATTGTGTATATGGTATGAGGATTTCATTTAAATTTTTTTAATGGACGCTCAATTTTCAGTCATTTTTCTTGTGGGATGCTGTTCTTCCCAGGTCATATGTGAAATGTGTTTATATGTGTGGGCCTATTTTATGCAGGTATGTCTTAAATACAATAGTTTAAAAATGAGTTTTCATATCTAGTGCAATAGTTTTCCCAAATTGTTCATTTAATAATGGCTTAGTTATCTTTCCTCTCTCTCTCTCTCTTTATTTATTTATGTATTTTCTTGCATCTTAGTTGCTCAAGTTAAAAAAGCTAACTTGATTTAATTGGGATTGCAATGAAACCATAGATAAATCTGTGCAAAATTTATATGCTTAAATCTTCCAATTCATGAAACATGGTGCATTCCTTCATGTCCTTATGCTTTAAAAATATAGTATTTTTACAAAATAAAACCAAAATTATAATTTTGGTTAGATATTTTCAAAGGCATATCACTTCTCATTTTCTAGATAATGTACCTGTAGTACCTGTACTACATAATGTACCTGTAAGGTTCTATATGCAGCAACACTTTCCTCTATTTCCTGCTGATTCTAATTATCTATCTACATATCTATCTAATGTTGTTGTTGTTAGGTGCCTTCGAGTCGGTATCCAACTCATAGCGACCCTCATAGGGTTTTCAACTGCTATTTCAGCATTGCCTTGAGAGTGGATTGCCAGGTCCTTCTCCCACTTTTGCGGTGCTGGGAATTGAACTCAGGACCTCAGAGACTGTAGCGCAGCGCTCTACCAACTGAGCTAAATCCCAGCCCACATCTATCTAATATACACCTGTAAATTATCATCTATAAATAATTAAAATTTGGTTGCTATAATCCTCATAGGTATCGTTCTTCTTCCTCCTCCAGGGTACTGCTTAGGTTCTCTAATAAAAGGATAAATAACATTAATCTTACTGGAAACTTTTGTATTTTTCTGCTCTCCAAATGAAAGCTTTAAATGTCTTTATTAAAGTATATTGCTGCTGTGTTTTTAAGCCACATTTTATGAAGTCAAAGAGTTTTTTCTTCTCCGTTTGCTAAGGTATTCCAAATCCATGGCTACATGTTAAGTTTTTTTTCAGAGCATTTTTCTTCACTTTGAAATTAGTAGTAGTATAGTTGTGGTATTATATATACTTATATATGCTAGTTATATATTTGTGCATATATGTAGTGAATTATCTTATTTTCTTTAATATTTAATATAGCAAATGACATTAGTTTATATTCATATGTTGTCTACCTTGCAGTCCTGAGATACATACCTTGATCATTTTGTGTCATTCTCTCCACACATTGCTGGATTTGTTTTGCTGAATTTTCTTTAGTATTTTACCATTTCTGTGTATGAGTGATGGAACCATAATTTTCTTATGAAGTCCTTGTCAAGTTTGGAATTAAGGTATTGTTAGTGTCTTACCAAAAACCGAGGAATTCTTTTGTGCAATTCCCCTGGAATTAGTCTCAGACTCTGATTCAAATGCAAAGAGGAATAACTATTTAGTGGGAAGGTGCAGTGAACACTGGTGGTGAAATGGGCAAGTGATAAATATCAGGGAAAGCAGCCTGTAAAAGATATGTAATTACGCCAGCTTCCACAATGGGCAACTAAAACTGAATTCTGCAGGAGTGTATTACTCTAGGAAAAGAGGTAATACACAGACCAGAATTATACAATTCCAGGTTCAATAAGCTGTGTTATTTGGATATACAATTCCCCTCAGTCATTGCTTGAGGGCTGCTGGGAACATAGAGTGTTAATTCCTCAGCATTTCTGAACTCACATACCTGGGGAAAAGTTCCTTCTAGAAGAGGCCACAAGCAAAAAGACTCATATGCTCACAATTGCAAGTGACTCAGAACACTGACTTGGTGAAGGGTTAGGAATGCAGTTCCTGCTACCAGACTGATTCATCCTGCACTCTGGAGAAGAACTGAGGTTTGGAATTATCTACTCCTTGAGTTTGGTGTAGAAATTCCCATGGAAATCACTGGGTATGATGTTTTCTCTGTGAATCTTTTATAATTATGAATTCAGATGTTCAGTGGTTATGATTACACATTACTTCTAAAATCAGTTTTTGCCAAGTTACATTTTCCTAGACCATTTCATGCAATGTTTCAAATTTATTGATGTAAATTTACTATTAATATGTTATTATTTTTATTATGAATAATATCTATAGTGATAGCATCCTTATTTTCCTAATATTATTTGTCTTTTTTCTTTTTCTTTTTTTAATGAATCTTTACAGATATTTGTCAATGTTACAGGAAACAATAAATACTTTCTTTTCAAAGAGTCTACGTTCAATTTTGTTGAAACTCTCCAGTGTATTTGTCATTAATTTCTGTTTTATTATTTTCTGTCTTCTACCCTCTCTATTGCCTGCAGCCCTGTCGATTGCCTGTGTCATCCAATCCTATCAGATCTCGGAAGCTAAGCAGGGTCAGGCCTGGTTAGTTAGTACTTAGATGGGAGACTGCCTAGGAACACCAGGTGCTATAGGCTTGGGAGAAGGACCTGGCAACCTACTCCCAAAAATCAGTCTGCTTCTGAAAACCTTATGAAGAGCAGAGAAGCACTGACAACAGTGTTTCACCTATTGTAGGAGTCAGATACCAACTCCGTGGTACGTAACAACAATAATAACAACAACAACACCCTCTCTATTGGGTCTGGGATTTAGCTAAGTTGGTAGAGCACTGCTCTGCAGTCTCTGAGGTCCCAGGTTCAATTCCCAGCACCACATAAATAGGAGAAGGACATGGCAATTCACTCCCAAGGCAATCCTGAAACAATCAGCCATTGAAACCCTGTAAGAGTCTCTATGAGTCGGACAGGACTCGAGGGCACCTAACAATAACAACCCTCTCTATTTGTTTTTGCCATTCCGCCATTTTGCCTTCATGCAGATGGCAGGATAGAATCCCAGAGACTCGGAGGGGACATCGCCCACATACCCACGGGAGCAGGACCCAACACGGGATGCAACTTTGACATCACACTGTCACCCTGCCAGTGGGACACAAACTGCAAGTTTTTGGGTGAGTCAGTTTTGAGGTGGCACATGGAATCGCCATCTTTAGTGACATATGTCCCGCAACCTGACATGCTGGGTTGTTGTAGGTCCCTCACGTGAGAAAATAGGGATCAGAGCCACAAGAGTAGATACTCGAGGGTATAGGGAGTAATCGCGGAGGGAACTGGGAAACCAGTGCCAGCGGTGCATCCAGAGCTGAAACATGGCTCCCTCCCTCCTGTTGTGGCGGGACAGTCATGCAGATGCAATCTCCACAGACATACGGGCACACATATGCCTGGATCCCAGACACACCAGAGGGGATCCTAAGTCACCCCACTGCACTGTGGAGAAAGGTGAGGTTTGCGGAGGAGGCTGAGCGCCACGTGGACAGAGTGCTCCTTTCTGGCAGAGTCTTGCTGGACAATTAGACACAATAAGAACAGTTTTGAGCGCAATCGCTGTGCATGGCAGACCTACTACAGACTCCCTCCGGGGGGGTTGAATATCATCCCCCACACAAGAGGATTTGGTCCTCCCAAGCGGTCTCCCAAGTGGGCGGAAAGCCCTGCAATAAAAAAAAAAGAAAAGAAAAAAAAAATCCACGAAAGCAGCCATATTCCCTCCATGCTATAGGCTTTGGGCCGGAAATCTCTGATTTGGGGAATTGGCAACCAAACTACGTGGGATAGGGAGAACCCCAGGGAGGACCCCACAGGCTCCACTGCTTCTCAAACAATACAATAGACACAGAATATTTCCTGGAACCATCTCTTTGGTCATTGTGGGGCAATCTGCCATTTTCTACTTAATCGGCAAAATCTCTATAGACTAAGAAAGACTGCTCCTGCAGATTGTGTGAAAACACTGCCACCCTGAGTTCTGGAGGAAGCACTGCTTCCTGCAGTATCAACTTCACCCGGTGGAACTGGGTGCCCACAGTGCACCTACAAGAACATACGAGCATTTTTTTTTTTTTTTTTGTATGAGGATTTGAATCCAAGGTCTTGCGCCTCCCTGCTTTGTAGGTGCTGGACCGCCGCGCTGCGCACCCAGCCCATATTTTTACTTTTTGAGACAGGGGCTTGCTGGGTTGCATGAACTGTCTCTGATCTCGGGATTGTGGTCCTCCTGTCTCTGCCCCCCAAGCCACTGGGATTGAAGGCGTGCACCACCGCACCTGACTAGAAGTGTTTTATATGTGTGTGCGAGTGTGTATGCATGGTTTTTGTTTTTGTTTTGATTTTGCTTTTCTTTGTTTCTTGGGGTTTTTGTTTTGTTTTTGTTTGGGTTTTTTGTTGTTGTTTGTTTTTGTTGTTTTGTATGGGGGTTTGAAACCAGGGTCTTGTGCCTATATGCTTTGTAGGTGCTGGATACCTGCTCTGCGCCCCCAGCCCATATTTTTTACTTTTTGACACAGGGTCTCGCTGGGTTGCACAGGCTGCCTGTGATCTTGGGCTTGCGATCCTCCTGCCTCTGCCCCCACGCTGCTGGGAATGCAGGTGTATATCACCGCATCTCACTATAAGCGATTTTATACGTGGGTGGGAGCGTGTATGTGTGAGGTTTTTTTTGTTTGTTTTGTTTTTTTCTTCCTTTCTTGTTGTACTCTCTTCCCTCTTTCTATTCTCCTTCTCTTTTTCTTATGCTATATATGCATCCTTGTATTAATTATTTTACCATCAGAGCCCCCACACGTCTGTCAGTTTGCCGTGGGGGCTTGTGTGTTGTGATGAGGCTGAGAGCTCTGCCACTGTAACCTCAGACATGAGCAAGGTTACCCATGGTGGACAGGTTTTCAGATGAGCTTCCAGACTAAGACAGACTAGGGAGTAGGACCTGGTGAGCCACTCCCGAAACAACTAGCCATTGAAAACCCTTTGGATAGCAAAGAAACACTGTAGATATAGTGCCGTAAAATGAGGCCCCCAGGTTGGAAGGCACTCAAAAGACTACTGGGGAAGAGTTGCCTTCTCCAAGTAGAGTCTACCATGATGATGGAAATGGAGTAAAAGCCCAGGGTACTCAACTTGCTGATGTGGCATGACTCAAAATGAGGAGAAACAACTGTAAACAGCCATTAATAATTGGAACATGTAATGTACTTAGTATGAATCTAGGCAAATTAGAAATTGTTAAAAGAGAAATGGAGTGCATAAACATTGACATTCTAGGCATCAGTGAGCTAAAATGGACCAGCATAGGCCATTTTGAGTC